>MUZC01000812.1:531949-545643 GCA_002072015.1 Radix auricularia | reverse complement strand
ATAAGGAGCCATTGTTTAAATGAAGTCACGCACCTAGAGGGGAAACAGTCAGACATTTGTGACGAAGGTTGGGGGGGGGGGGTAAGTGTTGAAGAAATGAGGCGTCACATCAAACAGCACAACTTCAAATAATAGTTTTTCTTAAATATTGGATTGTTTACAATTTGTATATTGACGTTTTACACGGATTCACGAGTGTTATGTTATAAGAGTGCAGACTTACAATAAACACTAAATACATAATTACATGGCAAAAAAAGTACTTGAAATATGCTCAATTTCAAATAGAAAAAAAAACTTGCTTTAATTGGTGATGGGGGAGGTGCAAAACTTTTTGACGACTGGTTGAGACTTGAAAAATCAACGAAAATTGCGTGATGTCATTTATGGACAACTTAAACTTAATAACTACATCCGTGTAAACTGTAATAAATTGGAATATTTTTTTGTCTAAACTCTGAAGGTTAATAACACTAAGACAATTAAAATTAATTTTTAATTAAAATATAACTATTAAGATCGACATTATTAATATAATGATTTATGATGTTCATATTTAGGCAGTAGGCTCAGTAGGCTATATAACAAGCCTATTTACGACTCAATATCAATAGCTATTAGCCAAACGACCTATAGATTAGTATGCTTTTAATTTAAAGTCAGTATAACTATCACATTTTTTGGCTGTGTGAATAACGCTGGCAATATTCACACAGCTGTGGGAATAACGCTTACGTTATCCACACAGCTGTGTGAATAACGCTTGCCATATTAAAAATCTATATAAATTTAAATAAATTAGTAAATTAGTATAAATAAAATAATAACAATTAGGGCCAAAGTCTCTTAGTTTAGGCTTAGGCAGCTGCAAAGTATCAAGTATAGTCTAGTTTCTGGTTAAAACCTATATCTCCGACCGGGCCGACCTTATCGGCGGCCATCCAAACCCTAAAATCTTCAATTTTCAGAAATTCTAAAGCTATACCTAACCCAAACCCTAAAAATCATCAATTTTTCGAAATTCTAAAGCTAAACCTAACCCAAACCCTAAAAAATCGGAAGAGACGCGACGCTCCGGTCGGAGATATAGGTTTTAGCCTAGTTTCTTAATAAATATTAATACCTCAATACTAATTAATGGCTAAAGAGAAAATATGTCGACCATGACGTCACGGTGCTACCACTAATTCTAAAAGGATTATAAAAATGGAAGTTTTTAGTTTTAGGATTTGGGTTAGGTATAGCTTTAGACTTAAAAGATTTAGAATTTTCAGAAAAATTGAAGGTTTTAGGGTTTGGGTTAGGTAAAGCTATAGAATTTTAATTTTAAAGCTTTTTAAAGGACGTGCTATAACAACAAAGAAGACCGCCATGACCGTGACGTCACGGTCGACATACTTTGCTTTTACCAGAGTCTTATACATAGTATATAGATTATAGTTTATTGACTACAGTAATAGTAGTACTAAGTACACTATTATAATTATAGTGTGACTATGACAACAAAAACTACTCTGACTATGACTATTAATACTTATAATTATAGTCATAATCATAGTAAATTATAGTCTATAGTCAGACTATAGATTATAGGCCTAGATTATTCATACAGTATGATACAGTCTGAGTCTGTAATCTGTCTCTGTCAGTTTCAATAACTTAAATACACAAGACCGAAGCCTAAGGACCAAGACCAAGGAGTTACTAAGACTAAAGACTTAAAAGTCTTATGCCATGCACCTAAGTACATGTACTTTGATAATAACTTTAGTTTTAGTACTTAGTTATTAGTAGCCTCATACTGACTATATTACAGTCGAAACCGCTTAAGTCGACGGCGTTGGGGTATGAAAAATGGCATCGACATAACCGATGATCGAGTTAAAGCGAAAACCAATATGGCGGCAAAATATTAACATGCGCTTGAAATTTCTTTATGTGCGTTAATTAGTGATGGGACCATTAATCAGAATCGTATCGGGACCCTATTTCTTCACTCTTTCTTAAGGTTGTTAAGACCGTTCGTTTTTAAAGACCGTTTAAGTTTAAATATAACGCCGTTTTGCGGTGATTCCCAGATTGAGCGATACTGTGCCTTCGAAGCCACTTGCTTGATTTTCCTTACAAGCTACACAAATAAGTAACCTACACATCCCCTCATTGTCCCCGAACCATTCTCTTCCTAATCATCTTCTTTGGGTCTGTCCCCACTCAGAATGGTCTATCGTGACCTATATATGACTCATGACAAAGCGAACTCTTCTCTATATAAACGTACACAAATAAATTAGGTACTCCTTTTGAACCTTCAACTTTGACATATTTTAATTAATTCTAACCAATAGTTAAATGGCTTTTGCACACGGCCACTTCTTATGAATGAAACAATGAGAACAAAGCAGTAGTACAATACATGTAGTCAAAATGAGGTTGAAGGATGAATGGTTGCCAATGACAACAAGTCTGCACACGGTACATTTTATTATTCCATACGATCCCCTCAGCTTACAGTGGACTTAGAATTCCTTCGGTAACTTGATGCTAATACTAATAGGACTAACCAACAACAATGGTGTGGGAGATTGAGAGTGGGGGTGGGTAAACTGTCTGTAGTCTGTTATATTATATATTTTAAAATCTGGGGAGCCTTGTTTACTTGTTTCAAGGCTGATACTTTTTCATGGCCTTGATGGCTATAAAATAACTAAGAATTTCAAAAGCCGGCGATTGCCATAGTACCAGAAGCAACACAGTGCTGAGAGCAAAACGCAAATGGGCTGTGACGTCACCAGCAGACCCTGGTGAGGCAGAAACTTGGTCCCTTCCCTTGGTTATAAAAAAATCATAGCTAATATTTTCAAAAGCTGGCTATTGGTCATGGGGATCGAGATAACCAATGTTAAGTGGCAAATTTGACCCTTTTTTGTGCTCGTGTTATGAGGCTTCGGCGACTTAAAAAAATTGAATTAAACGATGAGAAAATGCTAAGACAAAGAGAGAATTTGGCGGTTCCAATAAAAAACTTCGACATAATAGGGTGGTCGAGCTAACCGAGCTCGAGGTAAGTGGGTTCAACTGTATATTATATTACTTTTCTCCTATTGAATTTAAGTGTCATGAAAATTAGATTAAAAAAATTAGGCAAAATATTTTTTTTAAAGTTGTAAACAATTTTTAAAAAATAAGCAAAGTAAAGGCATTAAAGTCATCAAAGAATGACTGTTGCCAGTCTTAGTCTAGGAACTCAGTCTACTGCTCAAACTTTATCACTCAGACATAGAAAGTTACATAACATCTACCTGACAAGAAAGAAAAAGAAAAAGAAAAACAACACATAAAAACCAGTAACCAGTAATTTGTTTCTTTTTCAGTATCAGTTTTTAAAATTTTTCTATTATATTTTGAATTAATCATGTAAGAGTGTTACAGATTAAAGGAGTTTGAACAGAAATAAGATTTTTCTGTATTATTTTCTGATGAATCTAGATCAGTGTTTCCCTAAGTGGTCCCTGCGAACCCTTGGGGGTCACCAGTCACCAGTACCATTCAGAGGGTCCATAGAAAATTAAAATCGATTTGTGGGTCCCGTGAAAAACATTAGAGGTCAGCGCAATTGTGATCCATTATATTATTATGGATATTTAAAAAAATAACAATAAATAAAATACTATCTGAATGCTTTCCTACTAATTAAATACCATCTTAAGTGCAATCAGTCATGGAGTACAATGTTGTTTTACCTAGAAATGGAAGTAGAACTACGGGGTACTCGGTTTATTGAAAGGCGAAGTTTGATTAGTAAGAAATGCGGAATTCTTATAAGTAGGTAAGAAAAATACAACTTTTAATGTGAATTAACGGGGTTGCAAGAACTTGCAAGTTTTGATTATCTTCGATGTGTCTGGAAGTTATATTTATCTAAATTGCATCCTATAATAGTATCAATAAATATATCTTTTTCAAAAGGGCTTTACTGCAGTATTGCAGTGAAAAAGTTAATAATTATCAACTGAGGTTTGTTAAACAGATAAGAGAATGAAGGAGCCAAAGAAAAACATGTTTTTTGAATATTTCGAAGTATGGCTAAATGTTTTGAAACAGAATCGTAAGGTGAACTGTTATTTACTGAATTAAAGATTTTTTTGACTTTATGGCATATTTAAAACAAGCTTTACAGAATGTATTTTCAGTACATTGTGTCATTGATTGGAATAATTTTTTTGCAAAAAATCTTAGTGGAAGTTTGCATGGATCACTAGGGTATGCTATTAGAGCAGTTAATAATACCAAAAGGAATGCCATCAGTGAGAGATTATTTGCTCAACATTGTTTCAAATAATAAAAAGACTATAATCATTAACTTATTCACACACAAGTACGTTGGTTATCAAAACTTGCATTTTTAAATAGATTTATGCTCTCTTTGATTCAGTGTCAAAATTCCTGGAAAGCAAAGACAATGATTTACTTACAACTCACTTAACTAAAAAAATGAAGTGTTAGTTTGCCAAATTCTACGAAACTAATTTGAAATGACAAGGTGACCAATTAAATTTAAATTTAATCAAAACGTAATAGTAATGTCTGTTTGTTGCAAACCTTTTCTTAACAAACAAAACTTGGGAAGAGGAGAGTGTTCTCAGTTGTCAAATTTTTTGAAATTGCAAAATAGAGATAAGATTTGCTGGCATACTGTCAACACTTAAAGGCTCTTCATCATACACACATGAAAACCAAACATTTGAAGACATTCTTCACTTGGATATTCCTGACTGTTGAACTATTTTGGATGGAAAAACTCAAATCCCAAACACAGATGGACCCATACTAAAAAAGGAGCTGCTTGTGGAAATATCTACAAATTACATATGAGGAACTTAAAACCAAACTATGAACAAGGAAACAAGGATAATACAAATTCTGGTTACAAAATTAGATCCCTATTTTATATCTTGCATTAGTGATTATTGTGCAGAAGTATTTGGGTCTGTTGCGCGGCGTGGTCAAGTTTTTACTATAAATAAAGGGTCCATGGGTCAAATAAGTTGGGGAACCACTGTTTTAGACAAACTAATGCCAGCCTTGAGAGTTAAGTTAAGTTAGAGCTCTGAATTTTTTTTTAACAAATGAATTGAAAAACTGCTTTCTACATTACTTTTTCCTTGTCACTTTCCACAACAAAGTGCTAATGTCTTTCAATTTTTAGCCCAGTAGTCATGGGCTGATTACATCGACCATATGCTGTTGGTGTCAGGTGGCCATGCCCCCATATTGATCTTCACTACTTCTGTAATTATTACAATATGCAGCCACATTTACAAAAAAACAAACTCAACCCACTGTGTCCCTAGTACCTGATGCTTTCAGTCCTGTAATGTTGATGGCTGCAGACTGGGGCTTTTCTCATAGAAAAATGGATTTGGTATTTCCTTGTTTTTCATCACTGTGGTCGGTGAGTTAGTGGATGTTCTTTAAGCCTATATTCCTGTTAAAATGGTCTTATTTTTTACAATACATTTTTATAGCCAGAGTATACATAAACCCACTCCTTTGACTGTTAATGAAGTGCCCTGATTGTTTGATTTGACTCAAATTGATATACTTATTGCTGTGTACTGATTGTGAGGTTTGGCACAAACTTCTATTTTTTATTGTTATTGCAGCGCACTGATAAAAAGGATTCGCACAAACTTATAATTTATTTATTGTTATTGACGTACTCTGATATTACTAATATCTCACAATTGTTCAAAACTATAAACTTCTATAGTCAGTTAGATTTTGCCATCATCACCAGTTAGGTTCGCATGAAAGGAAGGTTGATTTCAAAATAGTCTACACATTAATTCTGACAAATCTTCTCAACATTTAAAGCAATACCTGGAGCCCTAGGATCAGTCAGAATTCTTAATTCTCTTTAACTCCACTATGTTTAGTATTGCTTAGAGTTAACCAAAATATGGAAAATATTTTTCAAGCTGTGACATATTTAAGGTTATAATTTTTAGGGCTGTTAACGATTAATTTAAATTTAATCGTTAGCTTTTGAAAAATTAACAATTAATTAATCTTTAATGTTGATTATAGCCAAAAATTGAAATTTATAGTGTCATACGAAACATTTATTAAACATACTTGTCAAAAATCGAAATAACACTGGAATGTATTCTTTATATAACATATTTTAACCAACAACGCAAAAAGACAAGTGTATTTACATTATTAATGATTATTTGGCTGAAGAGATGAGCGGGTCTTCTTATTGACAATGTAACCAGCGGAGCTGAACAATTGTTTACATAGCTTTAGATTGTCTCAGCTGAAGTTTCTGATACTGTAGTGGATTTTTGGTTTGCATGTGATATGTAAGCGAAGGGTTAGCAATGTTCGGAAAATGTTCCCTTTAAGCACCGTGGCAGCACAGATATTTAACCGATGCCAGCTCAGCAAATTTTTTTAAATAACACAAAAAATAGACGTGCAACTTTTTTTTTGGTAACTTTGCACATGGACCAATGAAGCTTAGATTTAGAGGAAACATTGTTTGGTAGGCAAACGATTTCTCTCAATGGACACATAACCTTCATCAACATTTTGAACAGCAACGTCATTCAAGAGTTTAAAACCAAAATGTTAGTGTAAATACAATCGTCCGGAAGTTAGTTTATATTCATGGGCCGAAATATTTTACATTTTGTCTTACAGTACATTTATAAGTGGTGGGTCAATTAATTATTAATCATTAAAAAAATTAATGGTTAAAAATTTGTTAACGATTAATTAATCGAGAAATTAATTGTTAATTTCCGCAGCCCTATTATTTAATTAATTTTACATAAGTTTTGTGTCCTTTCCATCATCTCCCAACGTTGTAATGTGTGTTGTTTGCCAGCTGTGTGTTAGCATCTGCTATTTGTGTTAGCAGGGAGCCTATATGTTGTTAAAAATCTCCTTAATACCAGTCTTGCTGCTTATATTCATTATTATATATATATATATATATATATATTTTAGTACATTTTTGTGACAAGTGTCGACTGAATAAAACACATAAAGTTCACCTTAAGATGTGTGGTCTTAGATCAGCAAGGTGTGCCTTTCAAAAATGCAATTCCTTTCTTTTGCTCATTGGTCCCTTTGTAACATATTAAATTCACTTTTATATCCAGGCCCGTAATTGAACTAACCCTCATCAGTCTTAAAGTACACAAAAATACGTGTGTTGAAAAACAAAACAAATGCAATGCTTCGTAACACGGCATGATCTTAGAACACGTATTAAAAATTGTCTGCAATTATGCAGTGTGATCATTGCATTGAAATTAGTATTCGGCGTGTAACTGTAACTGTTATTTTCATGGGAGACAAGTCGTGAGTCACAGTACCCAGTATGCGTAAGTCGCGATGCATCCCGCCTCTGTTTTGTGAGTGAATATCGCCAGTGTTGTCGGGTTCGTGTCTTTTCATCTCACCAAAAGGCCTCGATAAACTGAGTTATTGTCGAGATCATTATCTGGGAACGTTAGACCAAAGCTCCGTTGTATGATCACTCGATCTAATGGCAGACTGACAAGCATGTTATCTGTTGTTGACTAATTTAAAAAATAGCAAGGAGCTGGTTGGTGTTTGAATCGAGAATCGCGTAATACATTTAAGGCTGTTGGCCAGAAAGAATAACTACCTTGACCTGTTAAAAGCTGTTTGACACTGTACTTTGATCAGTAAAGTAAACACTAAGCCAGCCGAGGGTTCCGATACGGGACACGGGCTGAATTTTCCCAAGCCGGATGTTTGCTGTTTATGTTTTGTTGGTGTTTGACCTTGCGTCACATCGGAGTCTAGCAACTTTCCTACCCTCCTATTCACAATGTTGTTTTTCATTGAGTGGTATAACCATAGCGACACGAATTGTTGGGTAAAACCTTGAGTGGCCTACACCTACTACACATCATGTGGATCGGCCCACTTACTGTACAAATATTTGATTCATTGAAGTATGTTAATGGTGTTCTATGCTGCACCTGTTAAGCCGACGGCAGAGTTACCAACTAGATGGCATTCATTGTTATAATCTTTTCTGCTCATATTTCATCACTCAAGGGTACTTTTCCTTTATCTTACCCCCAACATTTTTTAAAGTAAAATACAGTATTTCTACATGGTTAGGGTTAGGGTTACCACGTGTTGTCACGTCGTGCAAATATGTTTTTTTCCAAAAAAATATTTTGGGGGTAAGATAAAGGAAAAGAACCCACTCAAGAATTAACAAATAATTTTGAGTCCAATGTAGATGTAATATTTTTTAAAATAATAAATCGGGATAATAATTCTTTTATGTTTTGTTCTCATGCGAACAAAAGAGAGTGCTTTAAAAGTTTTATAGTATTTGTATACATTTTTATTTTGCGCGGCAAAATATTGCCGTTGGCTTTCAAGCTCTCCCCTCCACCTTCAATACGTTCGGCCTCAGCCGTATGGTTTGTCACTGATTTATCGCTGCTTTTAAACTGCTTTACAACTCGCATGGCAGAAACTTTGTAAAGAGTGATCTTTTTTTCATATTTCCTGAAAACTATTTTGTTCTTGCTGTAATTAAGTTTTATTGAAAGTTATAACAAAATAAACTGTACATACAATTTAAATATGATTTCAAGATTTAGACCCAGAATGACAATAAACATAAATAAAAGCTTTTACAAATAGTCCCCGACCACCTTTAACAGCACCTCGCCTCTAACTCCTCATTAATAACTCTTCTTGGTCCTCGAACCTAAAATATATTCATTACGGGAAGTGTTAGGTTCACATAAGCATTACCAGCGGTTTGATTTCAATATCTGAGACCTGCTCGGGAGAAGTTCCGTGCATCAAGTTTTTTTGTTTTTTCTTTAACACGATTCCGGGTGTGAATGGGTGTATCATTAGAATCTTGGGATTCCAGCTGTCTGCTCGTCTTTAATACAAAATTCAATGTTGTTGTCTAATTATGTCATTTCGTTTGTAGCCACTCTGACATTTCAATAAGTAATTCATGGCCCGACATGCTTTTGTCCCACTAATGTATAATAGTTAATAGATGATGTTTTCTGAAAAATTCTGTTTCCCTGGCAAAAGAGATTGAATGTTATAGTCATTCATCTAATTGACCTTTCAGTAGCAGTTTCATGTAATTCAAACTGTTCATAATATACGATGTAATACTAAGTCATATTCGAGCTCCCGACCAAAGAATTTGCATAGAAATGCTGAACCATTGACCATTACACTAACTTTTGCTTAGGGGTTAATTTTGCTTAGCACTTTTACACACGACGATTTTAGAAGTATAGAAATAGATGGTATTGATTGGATTTAAACCGTTTATTTTTCCTCTGAAATAAGACACACTGCTTTCAGACTTTTTGTAAAATATCTGGGTTCATCGCATTACAAAAATAAAAAATCATGTTAAGCCTGGTACCTATTGGAATTCAGGACGTGTTAGCGCATTTTCGTATTATGTATCAGTACTTATGTTAGATATCAGAATTATGTAGTTATCAGTAATTGTGTTTAGATTTTAGACATATTTTTATGAATTTTCTTGTGTAATGAATATACCTGACATTTTTTTATTTAAAAGTCATTTCTTTACATTTAAAAAAAAAATTATTTTCTCTTTAATCCAACTACAAGTCACCACAAATGATGACGTAAAACTCTCTAAACTTTTACACATATTCTAATGACGTCAACTAAAAAAACAACTAATTCTTTTGCACCCTTTCGCACCACTCTTCAATGCTTGAAGAATTATGCATTCGACTTCCGGCAATGGCGGCCGTTCCCTGCGCTAGTGTTACCTCTCGATTCGAAATATTTTTTGGTAGTTTTAACGGGGTTTTTAAACGGATCGAGTAACTGAGTGTTGATGCACAAATGGCAGGTCAGGGCATACAAAAAACGTATATAAATCATGGGTCTAGGACTTATGGATGCTGTGATCAAGGGTGATGACGGACGGACGGACAAAACGGGTGCAATAGCGATTTCGACATCTCGAAAATGCGCTAAAAATATACACACGTTTCTGTGAGTATTTGTGTCAAACTGCAACTTAGTTTTCTTTAGCCCATAAGAATCCCAGCAGACGCACACTCCCACACTCGGAATTGTGAGTTGAATATTGGTGTGGACTACAAATGACATTAGTTGGGGCTTCTGCGTCTCTTCTTTTCTTGCTCCGTGATGCGCATTGAAGGTGGCAACATGTTCACCGCACATCAGCAGCCGTCCAGCGTAATGATTGACATTTAGGAAATTAAACTCACTGTAAACCAATCAGTGGGTCTCATCGATCTGTCAGCATCGCACGTAAAGTGATCGATTTATTTTAAACTTGAGAAATTGCGAAACCCATTGTTAGCCTCAGTTACACGGGATCTGGGTCGTTTGGATCTAGTCGTTGGGCTAATATCGATTCCCCGTCCAATGTTTGATCGTTGGGATCTTTGGCCTGTATCCTCTCTCCGTCCAATGTTTGGTCAATGGGATCTTTTGCTTGTATCTTCTCTCCGTCCAATGTTGGATCGTTGGGATCTTTGGCTTGTATCCTCTCTTCGTCCATTGTTTGGTCGTTGGGATCTCTGGCTTTTATCCCCTGTCCGTCCATTGTTTGGTCGTTGGGATCTTTGGCTTGTATCCTCTCTCCGTCCAATTTTAGGTCGTTGGGAATCTTAGGCTTGAACCCACTCCCGTCAAATGTTTGGTTGCTGGGATCTTTGGCTTATATCCTCTCCCTGTCCTATGTTTGGTTGTTGGAATCTTTGGCTAGTAGTACGTGTATCCACTCTCGTCAAATGTTTGTTTTTTGTTGGGATCTTCGGCTTATATATCCTCTCATCGTCCAATGTTTGGTCTAATTGTATCCCCCCTAATCGCTACCTTGAGTTATTTTTAGCCATTGTGAATACTCAACTGTGGGACGCCATAAAATCGCTTTATATTATCGGTATTTATTTATTGTTAATTCCCCGTTGCACAGCCGTGCAAACTAAAGCCCCGTTTCATGGCCGTAAGAAGTGCCAGTGTGGTCCCAGCAGCATAAGCCAATGCCTCGGGGAACGTATCTAATCATTTTCACCCTCTCTCGTAACATACTACAGGTCGTCTGTTCTCATTCAGGGCTCGTCGCTCATTACATTTCCGGTTCCATGACATCACAGTAAACCATGGATTGGAAACCTATTGTTGACAAGGGCCGGCTGCAACCTTTTTGTTGGGAAATATGGGCTTCTGGGAAACACTGACCCCCACACCCCTCAATTCCACACGCAAACACTAAACACTCAAGTCTTGCGAGTTGTCTGCTCTCAAAGAGACGACGAAGTGTAAAAGGAATTTTCAGAGGGTTATTGGTCTGTTAATACAAATAAAGAATCACAACTTCTGGAACCACCAAAGAAATAAAATTATTTTGTGATGACGTTTCTCCTTTTCCATCTCAATAAATAAAAATTCAATAATAGACTTTTTAAAATACAAAAATTGAGAGTAACAGAATAATTTATTCCGATGTTGCTTAAATGTCTCGGTATTCCAATCTTTATGCATAAAGGTCTAAGTAAAAAAAAAATGAAGACAGAATTAATATGAAAAAGAAATGGATTGAGGCGAAATAATAAATACATATTTAAGAGACATTTTTTCACAACAGAAATGCAACATAAAGGAAGAATTTGATGCTTCGTGACATTGTCATTTGCCACATGACATTTATTTAAATGAGTCTACAGTCTACCTATAAAAGATCGGAAGATGATTAAATATTTGCATTGCCCAATCGAGTTTTTTGGTGTTTTTTTTTATATCATCTGCATGGTTACATTTTTATTGTTTAGATTTACACTTGGCTAAACCAGATATGAAAGTCAAAGATAACATTGATTTTGACACATTTGTGATAGTATTAGTGCATGGACGTTAAGGTCTTCATTTGCAATTGAACAATGTAAGCTCCATGGTCTACCGTGTCCTCGGGCCCTAGTTTGCGGACCTTTGTAACAAATCAGACTCGCAGCCAATGAGCCATTGACGGCAGTGATCTGCTAATGACGTAATGTTATGGACAATTGGTGAGAGTGGTTTATGTATAAATAATTGTTCTTTAAGGACACAATCTTGTTTGGTGCCTAGGAACTGTGCATAAAATATATCACACTCGTATTTGTTTATGTACATCTCTGTGCATTAATATTGAGAAATTATATTCTAAATTCATTTTTCGTACGTGCAACGAATAACTATAAATATGACCAATAAGGAAAAGTGAATTCACGGAGCCCTTGATCTTTGTTACCCCCCTTTTTTTTCTCCCTTACGTCTTGAAGGGTGTGTTTGCTAGTGGTTAATTCCTTCAACAAGTTATCGTCGGATTACAATTTACTATGGTCGAGGAAATCTGGTAAACAATCTGCGTGAGGTGTGTGGTGGTTGGCTGGTGTGGTGGTGGTAGCTATTTAACTAGAGCGTAAAGTTCCCAGCACGCCTTCCCGCAGGTCTCGGTGTTGACAGTGGTTTAAAACTGATGCAGACGTTTGTTTACAGCGCGAGCCCGCAGCAGAAATGAACTAACCAACTGGGTGTTCCCCCCTTTACGGTTTGTCAATCTCAGGCTTGTATATAAAGGAAGACCCTGTTGGTGTTCTTCTACTTTTTAATTCAGTGGTTCTCACTATCCTGAGTGTTGCCCCTACTCCTCCCTTCTCCCCCAATAAGTGTGTATCAGGAGATTGGTTGTTTGATCCTGCAACTTATATCAATTATACTATACTCGTACCTTTTTATGACACGAAGAAATGTATCATACGACTACATGTGGGCGATCATAAAAGAATAAATATAAACATGGAGGTAGAACTCGTCCTGACTCTTATGTTTGTTTGTATAATGTATCAATTAAAAAAGGTTACACAAGTGTTGCGAGATGGTGTTAAGGACTCCGTGGAAAAAATTAATCCCTTAAGCCTACCCCGAAACTAGTGTTGTTTTAGTCCCAGGTCCTATTTTAGTTTTAGTTTTTATTTCGTTTTGTCTGTAATAATTTTAGTTTTAGTCTAGTTTTAGTTTTAGGCCCAATTTTAGTTTTCGTTTTAGTTTTCGTCGACTAAAACTAAAACACCTGAGTTTTAGTTTTCGTCTTATTCATTTTAGTTTCACTTTTAGTTTTAGTCTTGTAAACACCAATAACTAATAACATCATTGTTCATGACCAATTGTTGAAACAGATTGAAGCATAATAATAGCAGTCACAGAGATGACAGCTCAGTGTACTGAGACTGAGTCCATTCACTCAAATGTCACATTATAAATCACACTATCACATTGTGTTATATGCCAATGCCATGACTCAATTTTTGACTATGTTGTAGACTAGCAGACTTGCAGTGCATGTACAAAAAAACAACAACAACAACTAAAAACGCAATTATAATAAGAAACCAAAAACGTAAGTCAAAATTAAAACAAATGTATTCATTCTAAGACCTAGAACTCTGAACTAACTAAACTAAGTAACAACAGTTCACTTGAAGGGTGAAGACTAAACATCAAAACAAATGACTGTTCAGCTTGAGAAAGACCCGTTTTTCTAGACTCTGATTAGTGCTGTTTCTTTTCCCAGTAGTCAAATCACCACAAAGAGAAAAAATTCTCTC
>MUZC01000812.1:499353-528131 GCA_002072015.1 Radix auricularia | reverse complement strand
ACTTTAGTCTTCTCTTTCTCTTCCATGGCATCATTTTCTTTCTTGTGGCAAGCTTTTAAATACCGTTTTAGATTTGTGGGATTCCTTCCCACGAGCATTCTTTCGCATTTCTTACCGTCGTTAGTCACCAAACAATCACTTTTGTTTAAATCAATACGGTACGTGAAATAATCCCAAACATCACTCGATTTTAGGCGTCCTCTAACTCCACCAACACCAATTCCTGCTGTTGTCATTGTCAACTTTCAACGTTAATTGTATTATTTTGATGACTTATATTATCACCCAGTTAATGCCCATGCGCGATCATCAAAGAAATTAGGTCATAATAATTTCTTAGAATAGACCGCAGTACCGGAAAAGAACGATAAATGGGGATTTTAGTTTTTATTTCGTTGGGGAGTTTTAGTTTCAGTTTTTATTCAGTCTTTTGTCTATCAGATTTAGTTTTCGTCTAGTTTTAGTCTTGCTGCTAATTTTAGTTTTAGTTTTAGTTCTCGTTGACGAAAAGGTCAACATTTACGTTAACGAAGGTTTTAGTTTTAGTTTTCGTCGACGAAAACAAAATTACCCGAAACGCTTTATTTTTTAAAAACAATTATGTAAAACCACTAAAAGCCCATTTCAACGCCCCTTTTTGGCGACAAGAGATACATATGTCGTCCCCCACGCTTCCCCTTAGCTACGCCACTTAACGTTGTGGACCATCCATCCCAGTGGAGCGAGAGCAAATCGTTAGGTCACTTGCCAACAATCCATACTCTTTGGCTATCAAACATTTGACAATGTTCATGATCTCATCATTAATATATGACACCTTACTTGCACCCACGGCACAGGTAGGGCGAGGTCCCTCTTTACCAAACATTCCTAATAGCTCCACCTGTGAGTGTACTGTCCTGACAAAAGTTCATCCAAGTGACAGGCGAGGCTGACAGTGCACTCATCAAACTAAGTGCCAAATTATCCTGGCCTCTTTAACAACGATGGCTTACCCCGGCGACTTCATGGCTTGCCTCCTAAAGGGCTTAAAAATTGAGAACTGCCCATTCTTATCACAGGACGATTAGGTTATTTTCTTGTCTCTTAGTAAAATGGGCGTTTCCCCCCTTTAAAGATTGAAGTAGGGAGAGAGGGTGGTGGGACAATTTACAGCCTAAACTTGAATTGCCCTTCGCTGTCAGGCCCGCGTCCTCGTGTCACTATGTTGTCTTCCAATTGCACTTTATTTGGTATTAGTCAGGGACGGTTTCGTTAGCGCCGAGGCGGTGGAATAATTGCTGGTAAATATTGAATCGTGGCTGTGTTTTCATTTCGGGGATCAGTGCTGGATGGCAGCACGTCTATTGTCTTATCTTATATTATATACATTGTTTACATACAATGTCTGGAATATCATGTTCATGACACCGATACGGGACACCAGGCCCGGGGGATCATTTCCCCATAATTAGGATTAGGGCGTGCTATCCGGTCCCGGATGACTGCGTAATCCTATAGCCGATCAGGTTTTAGTAAGAACAATAGTTTGATAGTTTACCTTATGAAGATATGTATATCCGATATTTAAAAAAAGGTTTAAATCCGCGTTGCTTGCGCACTTGAATATACGATGTTGTGTTGCTGCTAAATTTGGGATGGCGAGCTCTAATGTTGAGCTCACATTCTGTTCTCACACTTTGATTGTGATGTTTAGGAAGTTCTCAATTGAGATGAAGACGAAGGTTGTTTTTACACTTGGAAAACTGTGACCGATTCACCTCCACCATCCCCAATCCTTTTTGAGAACCTGTCTACATTAGTTAGTAAAGCGTCGTTTTGGATATGTACTTGTAACGTTCAAAGGTAGGTTAAAAAGTTCTTTGTAAACCACCCCGTTTGGGCCAACTTTTTTCTTTCTTTCTTTTTAAATTCTTTTTAAATTCTTTTTTTCTGTTGTAGTAGGCAACAAGATACAACTAAATAACCCGTGTTTAACTGTATAACGTTACAAGGACACGGTTTTGCATGACACGGTTTTGGAGGTAATGGAGTAACGACACACGTTCAGTGGTCACGGTTGAGTGAACAGACGAAAGCAGTGGTTCTTAACGTCTATTGGTTTTGTTGCATGGCCACTATTTCTCTGGATCTATAAGCAGTCACCTTTTTTCCTCATCTTTATTTCGGATTTTAAAATATTAGGATACAATTAATAAATGGCAGTACATAAATATCACACATCCTGGCACTTCTGACTCGCCATCTTCCCACACACCCGGTACTGCTGACTCGCCATCTTACCACACACCCGGTACTGCTGACTCGCCATCTTCCCACACACCCGGTACTGCTGACTCGCCATCTTCCCACACACCGGTACTGCTGACTCGCCATCTTCCCACACACCCGGTACTGCTGACTCGCCATCTTCCCACACACCCGGTACTGCTGACTCGCCATATTCCCACACACCCGGTACTGCTGACTCACCGTCTTCCCACACACCTCGGTACTGCTGACTCGCCATCTTCCCACACACCCGGTACTGCTGACTCGCCATCTTCCCACACACCCGGTACTGCTGACTCACCGTCTTCCCACACACCTCGGTACTGCTGACTCGCCGTCTTCCCACACACCCGGTACTGCTGACTCACCGTCTTCCCACACACAAGAACACTGATGACACTCGCCGTCTTCCCACACAACTCGGCACTGCTGACTCACCGTCTTCCCACACACCTCGGTACTGTTGACTCACCGTCTTCCCACACACCTCGGTACTGCTGACTCACCGTCTTCCCACACACCTCGGTACTGCTGACTCACCGTCTTCCCACACACCTCGGCACTGCTGACTCACCGTCTTCCCACACACCTCGGCACTGCTGACTCACCGTCTTCCCACACACCTCGGTACTGCTGACTCGCCGTCTTCCCACACACCTCGGTACTGCTGACTCACCGTCTTCCCACACAGCCGGTACTGCTGAATCGCCATCTTCCCACACACCTAGGCACTGCTGACTCGCCATCTTCCCACACACCTCGGCACTGCTGACTTGCCATCTTCCCACACACCCGGTACTGACTCGCCATCTTCCCACACACCCCGGTTCTGCTGACTCTCACATCACTGGCCGAGAACTTAGAACCCCTGGACAAGAAACACGACTCGAGTTCTAATCCAGTGTATACTGTGCTATTATGCTGTTATTTAGGATTCAATTTTAACACAAATATTTAGGCCAGGCGACAGAAAGTATTTATTTACTTTCCGGAAGAGACATGGAAACCGCCACTCTTCCTCACCCCCCATCCCCCAACTGAAAAGAATACTAAAAAAAGACACCAGCACACATTCTTCGCGCTAGGATCTAAATAAAAGTGGAAAAACCCGCGTATATTTATATTTGTGGAAAATTCCCTAAAATGTACCACAAAATGTGAGCGGCGATACTTAGGTATGATACGAGAAAGTTCCCTGTGCCCCGCAAAAGTAGAAACTTTCTGTGGATAAGTAAAATTAAAAACCGTTTCCTGGTACAAGGAGCGTCTCATTGATAAACTGCCAAACTCTGCTCATGCTATAGAAAGTTATCAGTGTGGAATCGACGTTACCATGGTGTAATGAAAATGAATGTAACATAGTTTGATTTACTTATACTTGTTGTGTAACTTTGAATTCGCGGGAAGGACTTACGTTTTCAGCCAGTATTTATGAATATATATAAATGACAAAATACAAAGACGTTGCAGAAGCAGCTTAGTTATAACAAACCGCCTTCTACTTCTATACCAGGTAAGAAAATATTCTGTCCTGACAAAAGTTTGTTGGGCAGTAGTGGTGGTCCTCAGATTGTCATAACGCGTATTTTATTATGAACACATGCAACCTATACACTATTTGAAAATTATTGTAACATATATATAAAATCATATATAAAAAGTGGGTATTGGCGGTGTACATTGGTTGTGATGGCCACAGAAAGTGGGTATTGAGGTGTTCATTGTTTGTGATGGCCACAGAAAGTGGGTATTGAGGTGTACATTGGTTGTGATGGCCACAGGAAGTGGGTATTGAGGTGTACATTGGTTGTGATGGTCACAGGAAGTGGGTATTGAGGTGTACATTGGTTGTGATGGCCACAGGAAGTGGTTATTGAGGTGTACATTGGTTGTGATGGCATCAGGATGTGGGTTTTTGAGGTGTCTATGTGGTTGTGATGGCCGAAGGAAGTGGGTTTTGGGGTGTACATTGGTTGTGATGGCCACAGGAAATGGGTATTGGAGGTGTACATTTGTTGTGATGGCCACAGGAAGTGGGTATTGAGGTGTACATTGGTTGTGTGTAATGGCCACAGGATGTGGGTTTTTGAGGTGTCCATATGGTTGTGATGGCCGCAGGAAGTGGGTATTGGAGTTGTACATTGGTTGTGTTGGTTTAGTCTATAAAAAAAACCTGAATTCGCATTGTGCTCATCTTTAAATACAGGGTATTTTCACATGTCTTTCGGGGCATTGTTTGGTCATACAGAAAAGTGAGATCAGTCACAGCATGGCTGTGAGTTCACTCAGAGCGAAGGTCATTCATAAAATAGTTGTGAGGTCATTCAGGACATGTCTGTGAGCGTAATCAGAAGATGTTACCGAGATCATTTACATGAGTGCTATGTCATAGTCTTAGTTCTTGGCTATATTTAATCAAGTTGGAGGTACTCTCCCTCTGCTCAAAAGGTCTTCATCTCGTCAAACAAAGTCAACGTAGTCATTGTGCCGAGTCGAACTGTAAACTCTTTTGAAAAAAATCTTTGTGTTAACTCTGTTTACAAAGTAGACGTATTGTGAGTGTAAGCACTGTTCACAAAGTGAACATATTGTTAGTGTAAGCACTGTTCACAAAGTAAACATTGTTAGTGTAAGCACTGTTTACGAAGTAAGCGTTGGCGTTGTGTTAGTGTAAGCTCTGTTTACGAAGTAAGCGTTGGCGTTGTGTTAGTGTAAGCTCTGGTTACGAAGTAAGCGTAGTGTTAGCAGTGTTCATAAAGTAAAGGCATTCATAGTGTTAGCACTGTTTACTTAGTAAACGCCTGGTCACACAACCACAGGGTCCGAGCAAGTATCCATTACCTGACTAAAAGGAACACAGGGAACCAACCCATCCACACGAGAGGCGTCCGTTGTTGGTATGTACGTTCAGGGTGGCGAATAGTGTACTTCTGGCCCGTGACTGTTGGCTTAGCAGCCGTTGGTTTGACGTGTTCGTCACACCCTTGCACCTGTCTGTCCCTATTGCTTGTTCCTATTACCTGTCCCCTATTGCTTGTCCCTGTTACTTGTGTCTTGACCCTGTGACATCTCACTTTGCACACCGTTAAACGTCTTTATCTGCAGCCCCGAAGGCATAGTTATTTACATGTATACAATTTAAATAAAAATCCGCTCTTAATTTTAGTATGTAACTTTGTAACATTTTAGCTGTTATATATAAACCCAATAACAATGTAATTTATACTTCATGGGGTATATCTCGTTAGAATAAATGCACTTTAGACTTCTAGCGTTTATATCTCGTATACTTTACATGTATACATTTAAAGCGGCGGTAGATTTAGTTACACTTGAACTCTACAAAAACCAACCCTAAAGTCTCGTGTTTCACAATGCGTGGCAACCACCTACCTCCTTTTTTCGGCGTGGCGTGAGAATAGTTTAAAAATAGATCCCATTAAAAAAATAATACAGTGTGAAACAATGCGTTGATCTCTCTCTTTCTCTTCCTCGCTCGCCCGTCGGCGACCGTGAATTGAACCGAGGAATCAGTTCCTGTCCCGTGATGACATGACACCATTGGTCGCGTCAGTGACTCGTGTCTAATCTCGGACCGTGAGTCAGCCGTGTGATAAATGCCATCGGGCGTGTGTAGCTGTGCGATACGACGGTACAGATGTGTCGCCACGGTCTTGTGACGGGGAAACGTGTTGTGGTTTAAGATCTGAGTGCCCTCGGCCTGGGGGCCCTTGTCCTACGTAACACGACCCCTGCCCACCGTGACTTTTTTCCCCTTCTTTTTCGGACGTTAGTGGATGCAGTCACATTGACGTGGTGAGCAATGGATGTAACCGCACGTTGTGTTCACTTTCGGATTCGTATTACGTCAGATTCAATAGTGGATGGAGAGGCGTATCTGTAGCAAGTAAACGGCGTTTTGCCCTACCCCCTCACCATCGGTCGAGCCGAGTAGTGCACATGCTTTTAACTTACCGACTGTGTTGGTGTGTTCACGCGTGCTGTGTCGGTGCGTGCGCCAGTGACTAACTATCGGCAAGCTGTTGTTGTGTGTAACAGAGCAGTGGCGTCACGACCAAAGTGGCAGTTTAACAAGTTTTGTTTGTTTTCATCTCATCACCGCCGTCACGCCGAGCGTGGTGGACAACTCCGACAGCATCCTCACACAGGATGGGAGGGGTAACGTAGTCTTTATCTTTTGTTTTCTTACTGTGTCTTTTCTTTATTTTTTAAGTTGTTAGTGTTTCATATTTAATCAATTTTTATATTGAATCAGTAGTCAAACGATTCGTATGCATGTGGCATGTATATGCTTGAAATAAAAACAAAGCAAGCGTGTTGATGCTTCCTTGATGACAACAAAACATGATAAACAACAGAACCATACTACTGATAACTGCCGATGTGTTGGCTCAATTGTATCGTCTCTTGTATGTTCAAGTTTAAGCTTAGCGTCGAGTGTTCCATTATTTGTCTACTCTACAGCGCTTGAACGGAGACCTTTGTCGATTATTGTTACATATTACCGTATTCGATTGAAAGCAGACCCAGTCACGTGACAGCTGATGGTTGCTGTTATTGGACTGTATCCAGTATTTGTTGTAAACATTGCTTTAAACAGATGGCGATCAACTTAGTTAAAATTAAATCCGTGAGGTTCGAAACTGGTTAAATTTGTAGGTGTTGTTACAACATTTTAATTCGGATAGACATTATATGCTTTTAAATACGGTTAATTGAAATCGACTCCCTTAATATAACTTTCGGAATCACGAGTCAGACTTGCAAGCAGCTTCTGATTTAGCTTTACTTATTGTAAGTAAAAAAAAACAAAAAACAAAAACAGCACAAAATCGAAGAAGGGCCTACAATAATAAAACACTTGTTCAACCAAATAAAAGAATAAATATGTAGACGTACCAAAAATAAATCTACTTTATAACCGTTATATCATGTTTTGAGTTGATTAGTTTACCTGAAATGACGCTCGCCTCTAAAGTTATTATAAATAGGCTTCTAGTGCAAGGCACCCTGGGAGCAGCCCACCATTGCCCTTGACTTTGACTAAGTCTAAAACAGTTTTGACCGGAGTTCATTCCCCTTGTCATATGATCAGTTTCCGTATTGCGGCCCACAGAGAAGCCTGGCTACACAAATACATAATAGGATCATCGGTGGGTCCGAACTTGGGTTATTATTAATGTGTTGGCCAATGTTGGGCTATTTTTCGAATCTTACGGTGCCATCAGTATTCTTTTTTTTCTTCCCCCTCTCTCTCAAAGATCCTGGAAACGCTAACAATACAATAACGCTAGCTTATTTCCGTAGTTAAAACCCGTTTAAAATTACATTGGATGCCCTTATATTATGTTCCCCTTCCTTTTATTATGTTAATAACATGTAAATTTAATGTGTGTTTTTAAACTTGGCCATCGACGTGGGTTTTAAAAACAACCACCCAGCGCGTCGTGAGGAAATGGTGCGAGGGTTGCACTTGCATGCAGTGTATCGAGTCGAGAGTAGCCATTGACACAACCACGACAGTTGTTACCGGCCAGCAGCGTTAGCACGAAATCACTTTCACCTCAGGCAGGTCGTAATCGTGTCTTCAGCACATGAATTCGTTATCTTATCTGTTACAGACGCCCCTTCTTTACAGAAGATTATTGCGTCCCACGTTTATCTATGGTTTAGTCCTGCATTCCTATTTAGAGTTTTAAACGATGATAAAGTGTTGGCTTTCCTGGTTTCTTCAGGCAACCCATTCCACGCCCGAATTCCGAACGGGAAGAAAGAAAACTTGTATGTGTTTGTTCTTGCATACGGAATAAGAAAGGTGTTTTTATCCTTATGTCTCTCGTTGTCATACTCTATGAAACAAACGTTCTCGTCTAGAGTCCATACATCATCCAATGTTCTCAAACGTTGGGTCGTGACTCCTCCCTCCCACCCAAGAATGCTCATAATTTGATCAGTTGTGTTGAGTAATCCTAATGTTTTTGATTACTTATTTGTGCAATGATGGCGAGTCGGGTGTGGAATCGCTTTAGTGTAATTTAAATGGGGTCTATCGAATTTAAATAGCGTGTAAAGGGAAGGGGCACTTCTCCGGACTACTGCGTAGTGGTAAAGTTTTACCTGTAAACTCCTCATGTACCTGCTCCATGTCGCCTGGTAAAATTTGTACGTGCAATCAACTGTGCTCCATCAATAACTCAAGTGGTTTGATACCAAACATATGGATTCTTAGGCTGTCGAATTATTGCAGTTGCTCCCCACTATCAAACACATCAAAGTGGTCCACGTACCGCCCATTTCATGCCTATTGTAATAGATATTTTAATGTCCTCGAGGATGATGATATGATCTAGTCGCGCCTCAGTAATGAATTACTACCCTACAAAAGAGTGTCCGTATTCGTAGAGCGATTGGCAGGCTTGTCCATGGGAATGTTTTCCCCATGGGAAACGTCCCATGGGATGGGATGGGACAGGCATAAATTGCCATGGGATGGGATGGGATGGGACAGAAAAATATCTCCCATGGACACCCTGAGGCTTGTCCATACGAATGTTTTTATTCCCATGGGAAACGTTTCATGGGATGGGACGGGACAGGCATAAATTGCCATGGGATGGGACAGAAAAATATGTCCCATGGACAAGCCTGGCGATTGGTCACTACTGGTATCGGCTAGACAGACGATAGTGCCCGTTGTATCCTTTAACCAGTGTCTTCAATATAAGGCGACACCAACGAAACAAGACTAAAGCTTAAACTGAAGTACTTGCAATGGTGTTGTGGAGATACATCACCAGACTTTCTCAGTTCCAGGGCTTTTGCTTATCCCTGGGAATTGCTTATCCCTGGGAATCAGAAATAGAGTTTATCTTAGTACGGGACGCCATGATTTGTAAGTTATAAACTATACTTAGCTTTTAAATAACTTTTCAATTGTTGAAGTACTCTCTAGAAACGAATTTAAAGCAATAGGACTTGTCATTTTTAACAGTATGTCTATTAATTTACTAGTTAAAATTGGTTAAATACTATTACTATTACAGGGAATGGGTAATCTTGACAATAGACACTGTTCTTTTAGACGCCTGTGTCTTGTGTTTCTGATGAGTACAGTAAAAACAACTTGAGAATCTCTGCCCTAAAACTGAAGGGCTAAGTGATTTGGCGCATATATCAGATCTAGTCTAGATTTGGCGGCGGTCCTTGCTTGTAGTGACCACTTGTGACAGTATCACTGAAATTAAACTAAAAGTAATTGAACGTGTGTTTTCAGAACGTGTGTCTTTTTCGGAATACAAATTTCACAGCATTAAAAAAAGGCAAGCGTTATTCACACAGCTGTGTGGATAACGTAAGCGTTATTCCCACAGCTGTGTGAATATTGCCAGCGTTATTCCTACAGCTTTGTGAATATTATTAGCGTTATTCACACAGCCAAAAAATGTGATAGTTATACTGACTTTAAATTAAAAGCATACTAATCTAAAGGTCGTTTGGCTAATAGCTATTGATATTGAATCGTAAATAGGCTTGTTATATAGCCTACAGCCTAAATATGAACATAATTAAATTATTATAATAATAATGTCGATCTCATTAGTTTAATTTTTAATTAAAAATTAATTTTACTTGTCTTAGTGTTGTTAACCTTTAGAGTTTAGACAAAAAAATATTCCAATTTATTACACGTATGTAGTTATTAAGTTTAAGTTGTCGTCCATAAATGACATCACGCAATTTTTGTTGATTTTTCCCATCCCCGATTAAAGCAGTTTTTTTTCTATTTGAAACTGAGCATATTTCAAGTACCTTTTTTATGTATTTAGTGTAAGTCTGCACTCTAATAACATAACACTCGTGAATCCATGTAAAACGTCAATATACAAATTGTAAACAATCCAATATTTAAGAAAAACTATTATTTGAAGTTGTGCTGTTTGATGTGACGCCTCATTTCTTCAACACTTAACCCCCTCCCTCCCCCACCTTCGTCACACATGTCTGACCGTTTCCCCTCTAGGTGCGTGACTTCATTTAAACAATGGCCCCTTATCTTAGTACGGTCATTTAGCTATCTTTTTAAATCAGTCATAAAATGAAAATTTCTACCCCCTCCCCCCGCTTGACAATAAATATATTTATATGGGAATTTATCATGTATTACTATTACTGCTAGTCATTTATAATTTATGTAGCATTGCTTCCTTATTGACAGCTGTAGGCTATAGATGTGGAGGGTATTAAAATAGATAGGCCTGGGGGAAATTAATAAATATCATCATAGCATAATAAGTAATAAAAACTAATTGTGGTTTACATATATAATAATTTTTTTTTTTTTTTTAAAAAAAGGAAAACTATGCGCCACCTCATGGATTCGATCCACCTCCACCTCAAAAATAAGACACACTGGTTCTGACTATTCCTCTACCCACGATCATGAGAATTTGGCGTTTTTAAGGTTATAACTTTTTATCGTTCAAATGGACACCAGTGCGCATACGTCATTGTGTCTATAACGCAGACGTTATTCCCACAGCTGTGTGAATAATCACTACGTTAAAAAAATAATGAAAAATTTTCAATTTATTTTATTTAGTAATATAATTTTCTTAAATACCAAATTTCTTACAGGATTCTGAGAGGGGGTTGGCGAGTGGGGCAGAAATCCTACTTGTAAATAAGATATGTGTGTAAATGTTGAGTTGTTGCCATCACATGACAGTCGTGTGGGTCAAGTCACATCTTTAACACTGAAGTTCTGAGCACTTTAACGTTAAAGGATGTAATGCCCGCCACTTATTAATGTCAAGTGTTTAGTTTGAAACTCATCGTTTCGTTGGAATTTTGCTTTTGTGTTTCAGCTCAAGGTGAAGGCTGTACAGTTATATTACCGAATTTGTTTTTTCTTCTTTACTTTTTGAGAGAATTCTGTCTATTTATGTTGGTATTGAGAGTCACACAACATGCTATAAAACAAATGAGCTCTAATAACTAAACACATGCACACAAACTTTAACGCATTTAAGTCACAGATGTATTCTCCATCTGACACTCGTTTTTTTTTTTTTTGGTCATGGTTTTGCTACACTGAAAAGTTCTTTTATTTTCGGTTGCTATTCACTAACATGCATAACAGTTTCATATGCAAAGAAAACAATTATTATCTGTTATAGGAACTGAATTCGTTAATATGTTATCGTTGTCAATTTGTTTTCTTTCTTTCTGTTCCTAACAGAGTCGCCGCTCCAAAATGGCCACAGTGGGAGAGAACATACAAATCAGCACACACACTATAGACAAGGTGACCAAGGCAAAAGTCACGCTTGAGAACTACTACAGCAATCTCGTCTCTCAGAATGATGAACGGGAATGCAGGTAAACGCAAAGTTGTTGTGTGTAGCCGGTGTGAGGGGAAAGTGGGTGTGACGTGACAGGTGGTGTGAGGGAGGATTAAGGGTGGTGTGTGGGGCTAATGAAAGCACAGGCAGAGTAAGAGGATATGTGGAGTAGGTCTGAGTGGTACCGGGACTAGAGCCAGGAATTGTGAACCTGTGCGAATTCAATACAAATAATTTTATAGCCGCAAAAAAAGAATACTGTTTTCGTTGAACCTGCCTCGATACGTGTATTTCTATCTTATTCCGCCCCCCCCCCCCGTATTTCCGCCACTGAATGTTGCCCTAGTGCTCCCACTTCATCTCCCTTGTCTCATTTGACGCCCCCGACCTGAAACCCCAACAATGACAGATATAGATATTGTGTTCTGATTAAAACAAAAGCAAATTTGACAGCGTCTTGGTCATGGGATCGTTAGTAATAACGGCGTCCAGGGATGCCATCACCTCACACTTGGACTTCGTAAGTGTCCTTGAACACGGACATGTCTGTGTGTGTGTGGGGGGGGGAGCGACATGGAATGGTTTGTTTTAGCCCACTCGCATAAAAAACAATATGAGCAATTACTGAGCAGGTTTGAGCAGGGTCGAAGCCCACGCGGGAAAGGAGCCCCTGGTCCAGATAGGGCGTCAAGGAGTACTCGAGACGATAGAGATGAGGAAACCCTTGCAGTTTGGCGGCTTGTCTCTGATTGCACTGTCAATTTTGGAGTATTTGCTCTCACCTTATGCCCGCCCCAGCTTGGCATGGCGTCCTTGAGCGCCTGCTTTTATTTTTGTGGGGAGCTGGGGAGGCTTTCTTTAGGTGGAATATGATGTGATACCGCGGCTCTCCCAAGGTAGAGTTTCTTTGTGACTAAAGTTGGAAATAGGAATTTATTAACACAATAATCCAGTTTGATCAGGTCTACAGAGGCGTAGTCAGTGTTTTTTTTTGGCTCGGAACAGTGTTATTGTTATCCACGGGCCCCTCCCCCACAAATTCGAAAACTCACACATTTCTACAACAAAATACCAATACCAATTTAAGTCCCCCTACCTACACCCGCCATACGCTGGTGGATATTTGCCCCTTTGGGGTCGTCCATAAAGTACGTCACGCTATTTTTGACCATTTTTAAACTCCTCCCCATCCCCTGACATAAACTCTCAAATCCCGCCCCGTCCCCTACAGTACGTCACACTTTTGAACTAAAAAACAACACATTTTTATTAACCAAAAAATTAAAATTTAACATAAAACACCGTGACGTCACACATGGCCGGACATCCCCTCCCCCTGTCACAAACTTTCACACCTTCTTACACATCTTTCCTCTGCAGTGTGACGTACTTTTTGGACGGCCCCTTTGGTTCTCTTAGCAGCTGCGCATCTGAGTTCATGTTCTTCTAACTTTAGGAGACAATAAATATATAAATCACACGAAAAGGCTGTCACCATTACTATTTCACAGTATTAGATTGTCGTTCCCATTACACTTACACCTAGTTTAGCCACTTTAGGGCCCTACTCTTGTTAACTGATTTAACCTTAA
The DNA here is from genome assembly GCA_002072015.1 of Radix auricularia. NCBI lineage: Eukaryota > Metazoa > Mollusca > Gastropoda > Lymnaeidae > Radix > Radix auricularia. The sequence goes on along the minus strand of MUZC01000812.1, from coordinate 514,906 downwards.
TTTTGTGATACTTTAAGACCCTAACCAATTTTTTCTTCTGATTGATCATATGGGCCCCTGCCCTAGTTTTCTTATCTAAACTTCAGGCACTAGTTTTATTTAATATTTAGGCCCCTATTCGAGCTTCATCTTACCTTTAGCCCCTGACCTTGAAGGCTTTTATTACATTCAGGTCCTAGACCTCGATGCCTTTTCCTACCTTTAGATCCCTGGCCATGATGATGATGCCTTTTCTTACTTTTAGGCCTCTGACGTAGTTTTCTTATTCAAAATTTAGACCCTTTTGCCTATATTTTTAAAAATCTTAATTATTCTTGACACCTTTGTTTCTCTCTTAACTAATTTGACGAGGCGGATTTCTTTTGATTGTTCTGTGCACCAGTTTAAAAAAAAATATTTAATAATATTTTGATGATTGAGTGTTACAAGGCATCCGATATTGTGTCGGTTGGTGCTATGGCGGATTAAGGGGGGGGGGGCTGAACGGGCTAAAGCCACGGGCCCCGACGGTTTAGGGGCCCCCAAACTTTTTATATTTTATAATAAAAGTGTACAAAAGTTTACACGAACCCTTGAAAATATAATAAATTAATAAATAATATCTATACAAATTATCGCGTTCAGACATGATAGTATTGATAGTACCTAATAATCGAAAAACTTTAATTGATTCACTTCGCATGATATGAAATATAGTTTATATATTTTATATTTCCCGCTGGCTGAGTGGAGATAGCACATGCTCGTGGTGCAACCGGTGTCGGGTTCCATCCCCAGCAAGGGCAAATATTTTTTTTCTTTTCACACTCAATTATAACTACCGCGAACACATCAAACAGTTATTTCTTCGTGTTCGTTTTTTTTTTCATTATTAAAATTAAGTTACAGTCTTATATTAGCTGTTAACAGTCATTTTATTTTAAGAATGCTGGCTGGATAGGGCCCCCGTTTGATTGCAGCCCGGGGCCCCGTGCAGTCTTAATCCGCCCCTGAGTTGGTGATATTCTGGACTAGATGCCTGATTGTTGTCATGTTTCATCCCCTTTTGTTGTACATTGTCTGCCGGTGTGTGTGTGTGTTGGGGGTATGGTTTTTGTCAAATTTAAGCTCCTTTAATGTTTTAGTTGAGTGGAAAGGGAGGGGTGTACCACGACGAACATCAGACATGGAATGTTAGCATTATGGGCTCAGTGCGACAAGTGAACAAACATCTCTGACTGTGTCAACTGGAGGTGGGGGGAGGCAGCATTCTCTGATCTGTGCTCTGTGAACTGTGTGCCGGACGATTGGGAAAAACATAGCAAGGGGGACACCCCAATCTATTGAAGGTTCACCAGATGTTGAAAAGATCTTGGACCACTGACCCAAAATCCTCTTGACGGAAGGCGTCTATGAAGCTGACCAATAGATGTGGACTAACGGAACATTCACGCTTGACGCGACGTGTCTATAGTTCATAAAGCGAGACGTGTCTATAGTTCATAAAACGAGACGGCTCGATAGTTCATAAAGCGAGACCTGTCTATAGTTTATAAAGATCATTTCTTATTTTCCACAGATCCCGTCGCCTGGAGAAGACGATGGACGAAGAAGGTCTCACAGATGAGCAGGTATTTAATTTTGTATCGTTAATTTTTAGAATCTAAGAATGATCAACCCTCTCCCTCTCACTCCATTCTCACTCACACCCCTCAATCTTACCCAACCCCCNCCCCCAAACATAGAAAAATGTCCCCCCCCCACCGGCACTTAACCCAACACCCCTTTTGTTGGTCTATAAGCGTTTAACTTATATTCCATTAAATGAAATGGTTAAGGTTTTAAAAAATATTTTCACGATTAATCAACCCATTTATGGGATTCCACTACGTCGCTTTGTAAGTAAGTAGTAAAGTCGGTTTTAAAAAATACAAAGAGACAGAATTAATAAAAATGACTTATCCCGCGATCCCATGTTTAGCTATTTTCACGTCTATACCTACTCTTTTTATCTTGACGGCAGTGGTCGCTAGTGTTATTAAACATTGTCCGTGTCCTGTTATTGGAAGATTAGTCACGCTGCATCGGTCGTAGAAATACATAGTCTGCTTACCTTCAACAGAATATAGGAATTCATTGTTAAACATATAAAGGTTGTGTAGCATGAAGTAAACCCCGAGACTATACATAAGAACCCCTCCACTTTATTTTTTTTCCAGTCTACCTAAGGTACCCGCCACCACTTGACCTGTTAAATGAACCGGAACGGGCTCCACTAGTCTCGTATACAGTACCCTCTTATCGAACCTCTCTCCTCCCTCCCCCATACACAACCCGTTTTAAAGAACAACGGGGTCTGGTAGAGTTGAGTGTCCCAAGAGTCATTGTTACATCAGCTGCTTTTATTTAAATGACAATGTTTTGGGGATCAATTCTGCGGGATCTTAGCCTTAGCGTTACAATTTCTGATTTTAGCGTCGCTACTTTTGGGGCCCTGTGCTAGCAGTTCACCTTGACGTCTGTATTGTTCTTCACCCTCGTTCCCCCCCTCCACACACACACACACACACACACACACACAAACACACTTCGGCTGTTCTTTGAAGACTCCCTTTGGTTATTATGTCCTTTTGCTTCCAGACATAAAAGTCCACGAAAGACGTTAGTTTTGGTGGAACTCATAAACCGGAAGTCGTGAAGCGTTTCCGTCTCCCTGGCTTTATAGACTGACGTCGGGTTTCCTCGGGCCTTTTCTGTGCATTGCTTGTTAAATAAATCCAGTGGTTCTCAATATTGACCAAGTAACCGTGTTAGGAGTTCTTCTCATGATTATATGTATCAAGATCCTGTCTTGTTACAATTATTTACCCCAGAACGATCGATTTCCGGCCCATATGAGCAAAAGCTCAGCCTTCCTACTTGGTAGATACTTAAGGGGGTCTAAAAATAAACACTGGTGACTTGCAAGTATGAAGTGGAGTTTAGTTGTACATTTAGTCTCCTGCAGCCGTATCCTGATATGCCGACCTGTAGTTGGCTGTAACACAAGACATCAGTACTTCCTGTGACACAAGACATCAGTACTTCCTGTGACTCAAGACATCACTACTCCCTGTGACTCAAGACATCACTACTCCCTGTGACTCAAGACATCAGTACTCCCTGTGACTCAAGACATCAGTACTCCCTGTGACACAAGACATCAGTACTTCCTGTTACTCAAGACAGCACTACTCCCTGTGACACAAGACATCAGTACTTCCTGTTACAAAAGACAACACTACTCCATGTGACATTAGACAGCCCATGTCTCCTTTGCAACCATGTATAGAGATGCTATGATCCGAAGTGAAGACTGACCATTCGTGGTGGGGTAGACTAATCATAATCCAAGATCTCAATACCAACTTCTACCGTCTTCCTCTCCGCTATCTTGAAGACTTGAGCCTGACAGCGGCCGAGAAGACCAGACCCTAAAAGTACATCACAAAAATAATGAGGCGGGACGTTTGAAGTTAGGCTTCATGCTGCCGTAGGCTATACGTGACCTCGTCACGGGTGGTGAGTTTGTGTAGCTATTGACGCAAGTGGGACTAGAAAAGATTGGGGTATTATAGTTTTGTCACTGCGTGCTTTGCTATAAGCCCTGAGATACCTTGTAGTTCGAGAGTTTAAGGTTTTGTGTCATATTGGAAGTCGGTTAATAAAAATTATTTTTTAAAAATAGATATCATTGTCCAATGATCACCAAATGCAGCATGGTCACACCTCGAGAATAAGGTATTAAATATTTTACATAATTTATTACAGAGAGCTGAGTTAACCACTCGTCGTATGTTGTAGCTTGACAAATTCTCTTGTCGGCCATCTACTTCACCAAGAGAGCGAGCGTCGGTGCACCGTATTGGTTGGTGAGCCGAGGGGACACGCAAAAAGTTCAAAAGTTTATCCCCTGAATTGGGAGGACTCACAAGTGGCTGATGCATTTGCCCCGGTTTGACCCGCAACATTTTCACCCCTTAGCGTACGGATCTAAAAGTTGATTGGGGTTAAAATTTAAAAAGTGTAAATTGTAAATACACTGTCCCTAGTCTCGCCTGCACGACCCCTAGCATTTGATTGGTCCAGATTTTACTGTCTGCAACGAACTTCCGTAAAGTATTCGTTCGTCTCACTTGCGGTCGACTGCCGGGGTGTAAAATGGGGCTTGTGGGGCTTTTGTGTTATGCGGTGAGCTTTTGTTGAAACTTGTCACTTCCATGGGCAGGGAATTTATATTAAAATAAGGAAAAAACAAACAAAGCCACACAAGTCGCTCGCTCAGTTATTTGGATAGACTTCGGTTGTTGTACCACAAGAGCATTCGCGTGCTTTAGCCTAAAGTTCAATTTCAATTTCTCGCGCGTCCAGGATATCTTGCCGAGCAGTAGTTGGGTATTTCCTGATTAGCAATCCTGCCACATGCATGCTACCGCCGTTGGTCGCCTAAAGCAGTCTCCCTCACCCCACCCCTGTCGTCACAGGTAGTTAGTCATGACTTGAACATCGCCGGGGGGGGGGGTAGTGGCATCAAAGATAACCGGGCGGCAATCAAAGCTGTTCGTCAGGTACTAGATCATCATGTCTCAATAGACGAGCGGACCTATACACGATCACAGCACTCAACATGGACGCTTAAGCAAACAGACCTGGAAATATATGAATACGAGAGTTAACAGGAGGTTTGCCTGGTGTTTATCAGCGTATTTATGAATGGACTTCAGGTCGTTTCTGTTTATCGTAAGGAGAGGTCGTGGGAACCTGTTTTGTGTCAAACATGTTCTTGGGAATAGAAAAGAAGTAAAACCGTGTCCATCGTTCTGCTTGCCATTTTTAACCTGGGTGATCCAAGAATACTGAAATATTGGTGGCTATATCAAGTGGAGAGACAGGTTACAACTGAGTAATCTTCAAACAAGTGTCGGGGTGCGAAGGTGGTGGGGGAGAATTCCCTTCTCCCTTCCTAAAGTTAGTCGACCAACTATTGTGTGATTGCTGGATGAATATAAAACGGCATTTTCCTGCTTGACCATTACATTGACAGGAAGCAGAGAGAGAGAAGACAACCTTCACATAAAGTCATGCAACTGACAGGATTAACAACAGGTTGCTGAGAACCCTTCCAGTTAAATGTGATCCTTCCCAGTTCAACAGAATGCTCCCCAATACAAAAGGTGATCCTCCCCAGCACAACAGGTGATCCTCCCCCAGTCTTTGATGGGCTAAGGACCTGCAGTCACTCGGCGCGTGCCGTTGGGCTCCAGTGAACCGTTTTGTTATTGCAAATGTGACGTTACATGAGCACTGTACATATCCGCTTGACTAAACTCCGGGGTTTAGACCGTCTGTATCGGGGACTTCCATTATTTGTAAAAAAAAATAATCATTAGTCTGAAGTAGGAGTGGCTTACATCATTTTCATAACATTATATGCCTCAGAGGCAGAAAACAAATGCACTGGATGGGGCTGGTGGGGTCTGGGTGCTATTGTGCCTGGGCCTCCTAGGATTGTTTAGGTGATACAATTGGTCTATCAATATAGCCTCATCATTGCTACACTCGTGTGCTACGATGTGGGGGTGGGGTGGGGGCCAGGCCCTTTTGACGCAGGTGATATGGTGTTACCGGATTCTTACATTTGAATGGTTTACAAAATCTATTTACCCTGGAGTCATGGTAGGACAGCAGTTGAAATGATTTTGGCGGGGCGCATTTTAGATTGTCATGATTACTTTGCGGATATTTGACGTAGGAATACCTGACAACTCAAATATACATATATATATACACACACACACACACACACACATTAATGTATAATGGTATGTTATGTTTACTGTTCTTGTTAGTCATTGACTGGGTGATGAAAATATCCATACATCAAAGAAGAAATGGCAGGCACCCAATTGACCGTGTGGGATTAAATTGATGATCTGCACTCTGCTCATGATCTTGCCCCTCTTGCACATAACCAACAACAGATGCAGGAGAAAACACCGCAAAATACACAAAGTTCTCAAGGTTAACGCCATCATGCTTGAAGGAGAAGCGCTTTAGGAGATGGACAGTTTTGTTTACCTTAGCAGCGTGGTAGATAAACAAGGTGGAAGGATGCTAATGTTAAAATAAGGATCGAGAAGGCTAGAGCAGCCTTCCAACAACTCAAGAATGTTTGGGTCTCCAAAAACTTACGCAGCAAGTTTTTTAAAAAAAAGGATCTTCAACGCCATGGTGAAGCCTGTGCTGCTGCATGGAGCCGAGATGTGGAGAACGACGGCCGTAAACCTAACCAGAATCAAGCCCTTTATCAACAACTGTTAAAGGATTCTCAGAATTCACTGTCTGGACAAAATCAGTAACCGGGAAATGTGACAGCGGACAAAGCAGAATCCAAAGCGATGGAGGTGGATTGGTCATACACTAAGAAAACCTGTCTCTAATACAACAAAGCAAGCCCTGAAATGGAACCCCCAGGGAAAGCGAAAAAATATGCCGTCCTAGAAACACTTGGCGTCGAGAATTGGAGGTAGCCATCAAGAGAATTTGAACGACTGAAAGATCCTGGAAAGGCTGGCTCAGGATTGGGATGCCTGGAGGTCTCTCGAAGGTGGCATATGTCCTTTGAGGATTCCAGACGCCGATGATGATCGGTGGATGCCTCTCGTGGACGAGAAGGCTCAAAATGTTATGTTTAGGCATACCCGTTCATGTGATTTCAATGTAGATAACTTGTGACATCATATGTCCGAGTAATGGGTTATAAAAAAAGTTACACTGCAATGTCCACCTGCTGTTCAGAAAGCCACCAAGTAGTCAGTGTCCACCGGCTGTATAGAGAGCCACATAGAAGTCTGTTAATCTCCCTGGTAGTGTTGCCATGAACTTGATTGCACTTGAACTGCTAGGCTCTGATAGTGGCGACTTGTACCTGATAACGGGTCAATGAGGGATGACTTATTACATGTGTTGACACGCGAGCTCGTGCAACAGTGACAGCATCTCTTGTAATAACTGTGTACTTAATCACAGGTCGTGTGATAACTCAATAATCTTCGTGCACACTAGTGCTGTAGGTCGTGTGATGAGACCTTTGTGCACACTAGTGCTGTAGGTCGTGTGATGAGACCTTTGTGCACACTAACGCTGTGGGCCGTGTGATGAGACCTTTGTGCACACTAGCGCTTTGGGTCGTGTGATGAGACTTTTGTGCACACTAATGCTGTAAGTCGTGTGATGAGACCTTTGTTCACACTAGTGATGTAGGTTGTGTGATGAGACCTTTGTTCACACTAGTGATGAAGGTTGTGTGATGAGACCTTTGTGCACACTAGTGTTGTAGGTTGTGTGATGAGACCTTTGTGCACACTAACGCTGTGGGTCGTGTGATGAGACCTTTGTGTACACTAACACTGTGGGTTGTGTGATGATGGAGAGTAACCTTTGTGCATTGTTATGTACAACCAAGCCTGTTAAAGAGTAAGAGGGATTTAACGGTGGAACAGACAGGCAAGATCGCCCGAGTCAAGGATTAATTGAACACACCACGTGATCTATGAAGTCACCCTCTTCACCCACACCGATCGTGACAGACTGACCATTCACTGACCGAATACGTGTCATAAGACATTGGTCATTCCATCGGCAATGATAGATTGACTGTCCATGCTTTTATGGACGAATCGTGTCCATTTATAATAAGCCACCCCTCCCCTTTTCTCCCCCTCCCACATCTTCACTCAAACTTGTTTCAGGTGTACACAAGCGGAGAAAGCCTTTATTTTCCCAAGGAGTTAAATTGAGTTTTAGAAGGGATTTTATAAACTATATATATTTTTTGCATAGGCTCTCTTTGTGTGATACATTTCTCAGAAATTTTCCTTTTATTTTCAGCCTAGTTGTTGTGCATCTTGAAATTAAGTCTTTAAAAAATTCAAGTACCACAGGTGTCATTATACAACACTAATAAAAATTCAACAACTGTGTAAGCCTTGACATAAGAGCCGAAAACGACTCGGCCTTCCAATGAGAATGTCACATTCGTACAATACATTCAACTAACGCTGATAAAATGCGATCACGGTGACTCACTTATCACAGTGACTTTACAAGAAAGGAAACAACTAAATTGTAAACATCTGAGCTACCTCCCCAAATCTAGTAATTCCTCGCTAAAGTAGACATTGTCAGTCACGATCGTCTGGGGCTGGTAGGGGAGGGGGGTCTGAGGATTTAACCGTAAATCAAAACGCACCTATTAAAAATGTAAACAGTTATCGCTGCGCAAAGTCAACCGGAAGATTTGCGTAGGGAGGGAAGGTCTCGGGAGAAATAAATAACAACATGGTTTGCAAATATGCCCAGTCTTAAAGCCCAGGGGCAGATGCGTCATACCTTGGACATCAAGAGGCACCCACTTTCCCCGCCCCTAGAATCCGGCCACTCCTACCGGTCTCTGTCTTGTAATAGTGAGTAACACGACGACCTGGGCATTGACTCGCGTTGTCACAAAGTAGGGACATAGTTTTCTTTCCTTATACCTGGTGGCGTCACGCGTCCAAAGTCTGTGTGTGTGTTGGGTTGGGGAGGAATAAAAGATCTGACCCGGGGCACAACTGTACTGGGTCGACTGACCTACTTCTCTGTGCACCCTTGTCTAAAGTATCGACATTACTTTGTGTGTGTGTGGACACTTTCTCCCCGCTGTTTAACGTACGTACCACTGAGTTTTTTGCCGAATTTACTCTGGAAAATATGTAAAAAACAGAAATGGAACATGGAATACGGCCACGAGATGAAGTGGCTCACCTAATTTCAACGGCACGAGAAGTTGGTGTGTGTGTGTGGGGGGGGGAGGTCAATTAGGAAACGGTCACGTCCAAATGAGATGTGAAGTACCACACCATCATCATAAGCCATTGGCGTTGTTCCTCAATGAGTCCACGTCACCGCAACAAGACCATGATTAACAATAAGCGGAACTTATCTTGTTGACAAGTTTTTACAAAGACCCCCCCCCCCTAATTTCCCGCTGGAACACATTCTCTGTTAAACCATAGACGGCGATGGACGCGCTGATCTGTTAAAACATGGACGGCCATTGAGGTGCTGATATGTTAAACCATGTACGGCAATGAGATGCTGATCTGTTAAACCATGTACGGCCATTGAGGTGCTGATCTGTTAAATCATAGACAGCGATGAGATGCTGATCTGTTAAACCATGTACGGCCATTGAGGTGCTGATCTGTTAAACCATGTACGGCAATGAGATGCTGATATGTTAAACCATGTACGGCAATGAGATGCTGATATGTTAAACCATGTACGGCAATGAGATGCTGATCTGTTAAACCATGTACGGCCATTGAGGTGCTGATCTGTTAAATCATAGACAGCGATGAGATGCTGATCTGTTAAACCATGTACGGCAATGAGATGCTGATATGTTAAACCATGTACGGCAATGAGATGCTGATCTATTAAACCATGTACGGCCATTGAGGTGCTGATCTGTTAAATCATAGACAGCGATGAGATGCTGATCTGTTAAACCATGTACGGCAATGAGATGCTGATCTGTTAAACCATGTACGGCAATGAGATGCTGATCTGTTAAACCATGGACGGCAATGAGATGCTGATCTGTTAAACCATGTACGGCAATGAGATGCTGATATGTTAAACCATGGACGGCAATGAGATGCTGATCTGTTAAACCATGGACGGCAATGAGATGCTGATCTGTTAAACCATGGACGGCAATGAGATGCTGATCTGTTAAACCATGGACGACAATGAGATGCTGATCTGTTAAACCATGTACGGCAATGAGATGCTGATCTGTTAAACCATGTACGGCAATGAGATGCTGATCTGTTAAACCATGTACGACAATGAGATGCTGATCTGTTAAACCATGGACGGCAAATAAGGTGCTGATCTGTTAAACCATAGACGGCAATTGAGTGGCTGATCTGTTAAACCATAGACGGCGATGGACGCGCTGATCTGTTAAAACATGGACGGCCATTGAGGTGCTGAACTGTTAAATCATGGACGACAATGTCCAATAAAAATAAAGTGTTTTTGTGTTTCTTTTTGTTATTGGTTAGGGGTGATTGGAAGGGGGTGGGTGTTTTGTCAAGAAATCATTGAGGGAATAAATTATTAATAATTATTTTTTTAAAATTCATTTGATGCATGTTATGAATCAGCCTGTGTACTATTTATCGATCAGCCGTTGAGCAGGTAGCTTACTCCTAATCCATGAGTAATGTTATCAACTTTATTGCTGCTAACATTACCATCATGGTAACACGAGGGAAAGGGGTGGGGGCGATGCCATTTTTATTCATGAAATACCGTTGGAACCACGTCAGTGCTTGATAGTCCTCTATCAGAATAGAGCAGCAAGTTATTTCAGGAAGAAAGGTTTTTTCTTTCTTTTGTTTAAAAGTTCTTTATTTCATATAGTTAAACAAAAGTTTCTTAAATAGATATTGATTACAAAATGATGGAAACGTGACATGTTGAGTTGATACAGTACAAATACATGGGCTTGCGTGGGGCCACCTTGTGTTCGATTGGTTCCATGGTAATTTGGAATGGCATCTTACGTTAATCGTGGTAGACTTGTACTTGTGTTATGGCATATTTTTACTTATACAATTTGATGTATGGTTGTGTCTCCCCGTTCTTTTTTTTATTCCAAAAAAAAGTCTATATAAAAAAAGTCTACATTCATAATTGGTGTCTTGACAAAAGTTTCATCCAGTCAGTAAAAATAGTTTGTCTTAAACCTCCAAAGCTGGAGATGAGACTTTTTCGTAATTCTCCACAGCAAGTGATTATTTGTGTCATAATCGACCCCGGCCATTGATGCTATTTGTCATAACTCTGTCATGCAAGTAAAAGTAACAGTTTTTCATAAATTCCCCTGCATAGGGCTATTCGACAGGAATCTCCCAAACCAGTGCTAATATTTTAACACCGATGTCCCCAGCCAGTCTTTCTTACACTGATACGTAGCAGTCTCCACCAGCAAGTCTGACATTGATCACATAGCAAGTCTCCCCCAGCCAGTCTGACATTGATCACATAGCAAGTCTCTCCCAGCCAGTCTTTCTTACATTTATCACATAGCAAGTCTCCCCCAGGCAGTCTGACATTGATCACATAGCAAGTCTCCCCCAGGCAGTCTGACATTGATCACATAGCAAGTCTCTCCATGCCAGTCTTTCTTACATTGATCACATAGCAAGTCTCCCCCAGCCAGTCTGACTTTGATCACATAGCAAGTCTCCCCCAGCCAGTCTGACATTGATCACATAGCAAGTCTCCCCCAGGCAGTCTGACATTGATCACATAGCAAGTCTCTCCCAGCCAGTCTTTCTGACATTGATCACATAGCAAGTCTCTCCCAACCAGTCTTTCTTACATTGATCACATAGCAAGTCTCCCCCAGCCAGTCTGACATTGATCACATAGCAAGTCTCCCCCAGGCAGTCTGACATTGATCACATAGCAAGTCTCTCCCAGCCAGTCTTTCTTACATTGATCACATAGCAAGTCTCTCCCAGCCAGTCTGACTTTGATCTCATAGCAAGTCTCCCCCAGGCAGTCTGACATTGATCACATAGCAAGTCTCCCCCAGCCAGTCTGACTTTGATCACATAGCAAGTCTCCCCCAGGCAGTCTGACATTGATCACATAGCAAGTCTCCCCAAGCCAGTCTGACATTGATCACATAGCAAGTCTCCCCCAGCCAGTCTGACTTGGATCACATAGCAAGTCTCCCCCAGGCAGTCTGACTTTGATCACATAGCAAGTCTCCCCCAGCCAGTCTGACTTTGATCACATAGCAAGTCTCTCCCAGCAAGTATTTCTTACATTGACCACATAGCAAGTCTCCCCCAACCAGTCTGACTTTGATCACATAGCAAGTCTCCCCCAGCCAGTCTGACTTTGATCACATAGCAAGTCTCCCCCAGCCAGTCTGACATTGATCACATAGCAAGTCTCCCCCAGCTAGTCTGACATTGATCACACAGCAAGTCTCCCCCAGGCAGTCTGACATTGATCACATAGCACGTCTCTCCCAGCCAGTCTTTCTGACATTGATCACATAGCAAGTCTCTCCCAGCCAGTCTTTCTTACATTTATCACATAGCAAGTCTCCCCCAGCCAGTCTGACATTGATCACATAGCAAGTCTCCCCCAGGCAGTCTGACATTGATCACATAGTAAGTCTCTCCCAGCCAGTCTTTCTTACATTGATCACATAGCAAGTCTCCCCCAGCCAGTCTGATTTTGATCACATAGCAAGTCTCTCCCAGCCAGTCTGACATTGATCACATAGCAAGTCTCCCCCAGCCAGTCTGACATTGATCACATAGCAAGTCTCCCCCAGCCAGTCTGACATTCATCACATAGTATGTCTCCTCCAGCCAGTCTGACATTGATTATAAAGCAAGTCTCCTCCAGCCAGTATGACATTGATCTTATAGTAAATCTCCCCCAGAAGTCAGTCTGACATTGATCACATAGCACGTCTCCCCCAGAAGTCTGTCTGACATTGATTACATAGCACGTCTCCCCCAGAAGTCTGTCTGACATTGATTACATAGCACGTCTCCCCCAGAAGTCTGTCTGACATTGATCACATAGCACGTCTCCCCCAGAAGTCTGTCTGACATTGATTACAAAGCAAATCTCCCACAGAAGTCTGTCTGAAATTGATCACATAGCAAGTCTGGCCCAGCCAGTGTGACATTGATTTCGTAGAAAGTCTCCCCCAGCCAGTCTGACATATATCACATAGCAAGTCCAAGCTCCGCCCCCAACCCAGCCAGTACTGTTATTTAAAGACGCAATCTCTGAGTAATCATCGATTTTAAGAAATCAATTTTCTGCACGCTGTCGTATTTATATTATCGTTAATCAATGGAAACTAGTCAATACACTGCATGGCTCACGGATACAGTTATTATTGTAATGATCCGTCTTCTAGTGATGGACGGCCGATATAGTTACTGCTGTAATGATCCATATTCTATTGATGGACGGCCGATACAATTATTGTTGTATGGATCAGGCTTCTTGGGATGGACGGCCTTTAAAGTATTGTTGTATTAATCCATATTCTATTGATTTACTGCCGATACATTTATTGTAATGATCCATACTCTATTGATAGATGGCCGATACATTTATTCTATTAATGATACACTATTAGGTACTGGAAATGATGTATGTACCGTGCTTAGCAGTTGCCCCTTTTCGCTCTTAATGTAATTCCAGGAAATCTATAAATATTGACCTCTTGGTGTGATGCTGTCGATTGATGGTTGGAGTTGAAAATTCTGAAAATATTGGGCCGTTGTTTGTAGGCATCTGCTTTACACATTCACTATCATTAACAAGAAGTACAACTTGATGTTACTGTTAGGCGTTAGAGAATTAACTATATATCTGAGAACGTACAATGTCTTTACTCCTTACCTTTGGGAAATCTATTTAAATACAGATCATTGATAGCTTTCATTATTTTTTTTATATTTGTCTTACTGCGACGGGAGTGGTTCTCACATTTAAGTATGCCGTGATGACTATATTTTTGTGTGCAAACAACACCGGAAATGGGAGCCTTTGTGGAGTTTTTCTTCTTCTTGCCTTTCTTTGAGACTTACTTTTGATGGTAGTTGTGCCTCCAGGATGAAAGTAAGTTGCTCCTAGGTAGTCCGAGAGAGGCCACGGTTTGAGCTAGGTTGTGAAACCCGAGACACTATCATTGGACGGTGGCGGTGTAAAGGGATATTGAACCACTTCAGGGCTTGTGGTGCTCGCGTGCGGGGAAGGGAGAGTCCGACACCTTGTTGTCACGTCTTATCTGAGTCAAACCGACGTGGCAATGCGAGGAAAGGTTACAATATGGAACTCTGCTGTAACGTTTCAGTGACTTTCTTGTATGATGACGGCCATAGTGAAATACCTTGACCAAGTCAATGTAAATGTAAGAGTTTTACAAGACCAGAGGGATAATCTGATTATATGAACATAGGAGCCTTTAGTTCTAAACTTTCTCCTATAATTGGTTTATTTTTAGTTAACAAGTGACAAGCAGGATACACACGCACACACACGCATGCACGCACACGCACACACACACGCACACACACATTCAAGCATACATACTTACATGCACTCCTTTTCAATTGCCTTTAATGCAGATGGTGCCACATTTCAACGTTTAATTGGGACGAGAAATAATCAGAATATAGTAAAAGTTTTGGAAACGCTTCTATTGCTCGGGGAATTTGAAGGTTTTGAATTAAATTTGCACGCGTCATTCACTTTCATCCCCAGCTGCCACTGGAATCATTCCTTCACCTAACTTCATGTCCACCATAATTCAATTTCATTATAAAAAAATGTTTTTTTTACTGTACATGTTTATGTATCCATGCCCTGAAATTATCCTGTTATCCTAATGCTGCCTTTATCCCCACATTCTTCTGTTATCCTAATGCTCTATTTGTCCCACATTCTCCTGTTATCCTATATCTCCATCTATTCCACATTCTCCTGTTATCGTAATGCTCCATCTATCCCACATTCTCCTCTTACCCCAATACTCCATCTGTCCCACATTCTCCTGTTATCTTATTGCTCCGTCTATCTCACATTATCCTGTTATCCTAACGCTCTATCTATCCCACTTTCTCCTGTTATCCTATATCTCCATCTATCCCACATTCTCCTCTTATCCCAATACTCCACCTGTCCCACATTCTCTTGTTATCCTATTGCTCCGTCTATCTCACATTATCCTACTATCCTAACGCTCCATCTATCCCACTTTCTCCTGTTATCCTATATCTCCATCTATCCCACATTCTCTTGTTATTTTAATGCTCCATCTATCCCAAATTCTCCTATCCCAATACTTCATCTATCCCACAGAAAAGTGAACGGCGGCAGCAGCACGCTCTCAAAGAGACTGAATTTCTCCGACTCAAAAGGTCAAGGCTGGGCGTGGACGATTTCGAGTCTCTCAAGGTCATTGGCCGCGGAGCTTTCGGAGAGGTTAGTCTGGGATTGAACATTGACTTTGAATCAGTTGAATATTATCGGTATGCGAATCTTATCGGTATGCTTCTACATGGTTTCAGAATTTTCTGGAAAGCTTTTAGAATGGAAAAAAACACTTAAAATTTTTAATTTATATTTTACCTACGGTGGGTGCAAAAATTCACGGTTTATGAATTTATCTCTCCCTCTCTTTTTCACCGCAACCATCTATTAGGTTAGGATCTTTTATTTATTTAACGAAAATATTAATCGGCTGATTTATGATATTTAATTTTTCTTATAATATGTCCCTGCATTATCCAATTTCCTTAAAAAAAATCTGGGAAACCTGAAATTCAAGGCATTTAGGAATTATTGGCTTTTCGGAAAACGCTGGTCATCGTATTTAGTTTCGACTCCAGATGTAAGTCATTTTCTGAAGTTCGATATAAGTTGTGTCCCCCCC
>MUZC01000812.1:484928-499334 GCA_002072015.1 Radix auricularia | reverse complement strand
CCCCCCCCCCCCCCCCCCGTATGTAATTTTTTAATGTCAATGAGCCATTGCCAGATGTGTGAACGTTTTCTAGGTTACTACTCACTAGATGACCGAACTCAGAGTTGTTTCATGTGGTATTTGAACATGCACCTTCATGAACTCTCTGGTACCAACTGTGGTATTCGAACAAGCACCTTCATGAACTCAGTGTTACTAACTGTGCTGGTGGACTGCCCTTGGGATGGGGGGGGGGGTGATAACACCATCATGCGAAGCAATCACATTACTGGCCAGGCTTGGGATCGATTGAACTTGTGCTTATTTCAAGGCCGGAATTACAGGTCTTGCGTCCAAACTGTGGGTCAATAGTGAGGTTTGTTAGTTGTCACTCGTTAAAAAGAAGTTGTTCCAAAATTTAACAATATGGGAAAACTCCAATACTATTAGCGTCAACAGCCACCTCCATCCGTTGCCGACACTGTGTTTAGTTCTCTTTGGTTGCTAGGTGCAACACTTTCCTTTCAGTACCAAAAGTCGAACTCCAATCAATACTGAAAAATCGCCTTGATCTATATTTCAAGGTCATCGTTTGCCTCCTGTTTTGGGCCATTAACTGTAAATATAAAACAAAAAACAAACCATTGGATTGGAAATACTCGTGAGTTCTAACAGTGGTCCCCGGTCTTTTCTGTGTCCCCTAATATGGAAGGGGTCTGTGGACATTATGAGGATGCATCCATCCAGCATTGTATCTAGTCCTAGCAGCAACAGATGGCAAAGCTGTCTAAACCACGCGCCGTGACTTGTGAGTAATGCTGCTCACCATGATAAGGTCATCTACCAACTCCAATTATATGTTGACTACAAAAGATTACAGTATGGACTCCATGGTATTTTGTCAATATTATTAAATTAGCCTGACTACAAAAGATTACAGTTTCCACGGTATTTTTGTGAACATTATTTTATTAGCTCAAGTTTTGAAATCAAAAGTGAAGGAAACTTGATCCTTTGATCTGCCTTAGGTGGTGGATGTTGGGATGGGGTACTGAGTACTGACCCATTCCACCTTAAATTACGTTAAATTGATGCCCCCCAATCACCACACACGTCAAGTTTTTGGCTAAATTAGGGTCCGTAATGCTTAATTAAATATTTTTGTTTAAATTATTGGAATTATGACCAAACGATCCTAAGATGAAATAGATGGCTCATGTTTCAAGGTACCACGTCTTTAGCGTTGAGTTGTGTGGCAGTGGGTGAGTTGATGGTATGGTGTTGACACCCCCTCCCTTTTACGACACGCCGTTTTATTCATGTATTATTGCTGTAGTCACGCAACGAGCTGTCGAGAGATAAGCCATAAAGTGCAGTCTCGTATCATTGGAACAGGACGAGGCCGTGACGCAAACGGTAACCTAACGACTGCACGGGCAATGTGGTTATTGAATAAAACACATTGAGGTTATGGTTTGTTTAATGCAGTGGTTCTCAGAGTGTACGGGCACGGGGACTTTGGTTATTGAATAAAACACGTTGAGGTTATTATGTTCGTTTAATGCAACGGTTCTCAGAGTGTAAAGACTGCACTGGCTTGTGGTCGACATAGTTCGTTTAATTCTGGGGTTCTCGCGTGGTACCGCCTGCGAGGGGATCCGTTTTGCCGCGGTACTGAAAACAACTTGGGAAGAAAAAAACAACAACCAATTGTTGCTGTTTGGTAATGTTAACATCGTCTTCGCTCTGTCAATGTGTTGTTTTTTTGTTTTTGTTTTTTGTTCATAGTATAGCAAAGATGAGGAATATTTTCATGTTGGAAGACCTCATTCACTTATATTTCATTTGGTTGTAATAAGACCGCAGTCGTTGATGGGAGACAAGCAGTCTAGATGGTTAAAAACATATTAAAGGAAAACGTTTGGTACATTCTGAGTCAGCATTGAATCACTTTGAAGTTATATTTGTATGGAACATGCTCTTATTGGTCCCAAGAAATGGAATGTTCATGCTAGAACACAACATTGTATTTATTTGTATACCCCAATTACCACACTTGTTAACATAGGAAGCACTATAAGCTTAGAAAACTCTCCAGACATTGAAAGTTGCCTCTAAGGTAACGAAAGAAAAGTCTAAAAGAATTTCCCCCCAAAGTGCCCTTGTTTGTGATAATTAAGACTGCTAATTTGATAGTAGTTAAGCGCCCTGATCTTTTCTTAAATACTTTATTTTTTTCCCCCTAAAAACGTTTTTATAATTTGAAGCGAAGTAATTGGTGATGAAAGGTGTTGGGTGTATAACGCGCAAATTATCATTCAAAATACTTAGCGATTTTGTGAGGCCAAGTTTTTGGAAACGTATTGGAAAAAATTCAATGTTACAAAAAAAAATATCCACTGAATCAAAAGACAGGACTTGAAGACTTAGACCTAGAGGACTAAAAGTTCTCCATGACTGCGGTTCATTTCGATGGCGTTTAGAAAGCAATGGATAAGTTTGATGGATAACAAGTCCTTCATTCTAATAATGATGACTAAATTTGCTCCAAGAGCTAAACGGTTAGCATTAACAAAATAATTAAAATATGACATTTCTTGTAAAACTATTTGGCTTTGTTGGTGAAATAGTTGAACAATGGCCGAAAGAAACTAAAATATGACTCAAATGATACACACATTCTGATGTCGTGTTGAAAGATGGCCCAAAGCCGGGATAGCCTTTGATTCTCTGAAGGTGCTACAAGCGTGCACCTCAGAAACTTTTACCTACCTATGGTACAATGTCAGGACTATGCAAATATAATTAGCCAATTAATAAACTTTTACCCAAAAAGTATTCTGGTTTTGAATGCTATCATTCAGGGGTTCATAACTTGTGCCCCGTTTTTAACCATTCTGTGGCTCCGCTGCTTACACATGGACTCCCACACAATTGGTTCCTAACCAGGGGCTGCGCAAGTCAAAGTGTAACGGGAACCCCTGGTTTAGCTGATGTGCTTGTACCGCTCTTGTCCCGTTGGTGTCATAAAACTATAAACGTCGTGTCGTTGTGCAGTGTAGAAATAACACGGTCATATATGTCTAAGGGCGTCACCCACAAAAGGTACGGACTCAACTTCTATCAAGGTACTTAGTCCAGTGGCTGGACGTGTTGTCTTTTTCAACAGAATATGTCTAGAAATGTATACGGGCGTAACCTCTCTATTTAAATTCATTCAACCCCGCCTTATCTCCCGTAAACAGCTTCTTTATCTCCAGTAGTAACAAGAGTTGTAAGTTCTTGGCGGTTGCACGCTGTCCGCCTCTTCTTAAATCTTGTCGACCTGGTTTCCGGTCCATTTCTTAGGAAATGACTTGAGGGCTTCCTGCGTGTTTTGGGCGGATGATCCTCAGAATAGATATCTGCACTCCTTGACGCGGGGCTCTCAAACATTTTCAAGCGGCATCGCTGCAATCATACCTCATGATTTTAATATTTTAATAAATGCCCCTGTCACATGCCGAGGGTAAGGGTAGATTGTAACATGAAGCCTTTAAGATCGGCTTTGTGCAGTTCTGTATTGTTGTGTTGTGTAACTTGAACCCTCAAGGGGTCTTTGATAGAGCAAGTCTCATAAAATAACTTTAAAAAAAACAAATCGACCTCAGCTTTAGTAGCAGATTTGAAAAGGCGATGGGGGTGGTCAGGGGTGGCGGAAACTGACCTCAGATTTACATTTGGAAACACCAGGTTACACTTACTAGCTTTAGTGAAAACATGAGCTAATTCGGGAGCTTGTCATTTGTGCGTCTAGTTTGTCACTGATTTGTCGTGTTTGTCACTGATTTGTCGTGTTTGTCACTGATTTGTCGTGTTTGTCACTGATTTGTCGTGTTTGTCACTGATTTGTGTTTCTCACTTGTATGGCGTGTTTCTCGCTGGTGTGTCGTGTCTTGTTTGCCGCGGATGTGTCGTTTTGTCGCTGTTGTGTCTTGCTTGTCGCTGGTGTGTCGTGTTTGTCGCTGTTAAGTCGTGTTTGTCGCTGGTGTCGTGTTAGTCGCTGGTGTGTCGTGTTTGACGCTGGTGTGTCGTGTTTGTCACTTGTGTGTCGTGTTTGTCGCTGGTGTGTCGTGTTTGTCACTTGTGTGTCGTGTTTGTCGCTGGTGTGTCGTGTTTGACGCTGGTGTGTGGTGTTTGTCGCAGGTGTGTGTTGTTTGTCGCAGGTGTGTGTTGTTTGTCGCACGTGTGTGTTGTTTGTCGCACGTGTTTGTTGTTTGTCGCTGGTGTGTCGTGTTTGTCGTGTTTGTCGCTGGTGTGTCGTGTTTGTCGCTGGTGTGTCGTGTTTGTCGCTGGTGTGTCGTGTTTGTCGCAGGTGTGTCGTGTTAGTCGCTGATCTGTCGTGTCTTATTGGCTGGTTGTTACGGCATGTTTCAAACGTGCGTCATCTCGCCCTGTTACATAACAATTGATTTTGAACATTGTCCAACTGTCCACAATTTACCCCCTCTCCCCGCCCTCAAGCACAGATGCACCCAATCATGTGGCGAGGTTGAGTGTCAATGCTTGCCATCTGGATCACAACATTACGTTCTGGGCACTTTTTAGATGGACGTTCTTGTCTCTGGAAGAGTTTGCTGTAGTGCAGAGGCGTCCAAGCTTTTTGCATGGCGGGTCACATTCCTTAATCAAAGATGTTGGCGGGCCGGATTAAAATAATATTTAAAAAATGCCATAGGTTGAGAAGTTTTTATAGCAAAATCGTAATTTGAAGGGTTAAAATTAAATGTTGAATGCAGTAAATAGATATGGTCAGCCTCAATTCCACTAGTTTGATATCACGTAGTTTAAAGTCACTTATTCTCGTTCCCACACGATACTTGTTAAAAAAAATTCACAACTAAAAATTTCTGCGCACACAAGCATGTCGAGCCAAACAAGCTGAGCATTTTCTTAGAAAATTTTCTAATCTCTTTGAATCTCTCAGTAAAAGTCAATTAGAAAAAGTTGTTGCCCTCTGCTTTATTCAGCATCACTTTGCAACTCAGTGAGCTCCAGCTGCAGAATTACCTGGATTAATAGGCTGGGTCACCAGAGAAAGATGGGGGAAAAAACAACTGATTTCCTTTTCTATTGTTGCAAAGTCCTGAAAGCATCTGTGAAATTCATCAGCCAGGAATGTGGTATCTTCAAAATACCTCTGCATTTGCTCATTAAAGCTTCTTTCTGGAAAACTTTTAATGATTTCCTGTGTATGGAAAATGTCTGGTTTTAGGCTGCATTTGAAACAGTTGCCTTTGAAAAAGTTACAGCTTGTTCCCATAAGCCTTGATATGTGCGAATCAAATTCTTAACTTTCATCACTGGCTTAATGACATGATCCCACCTTAGATGTTTGGCACAAAGAACTTTGTACAGTTACGTTTGGATACGTATTATATCACTCGGTTCTTGATAAAATGTATAACTGAAAATGTCTGCTCACACAAGTATGTCGAGTCAAACACGCTAAGCATTTTCTTAGCGAATGTTCGAATATCTTTGAATCACTCTTTATCCAGCTGACTGTAAAGTCAATGAGAGAGAGAGAGAGAGAGAGAGAGAGAGAGAGAGAGAGAGAGAGAGAGATATAGAGAGAGAGCTGTTGTGGTCTGTTGCGACATTTAGCCTTTGAAAAAGTTACAGCTTATCCACAAAGACCTTGATATGTGAATATAATTGGCTTACCACTGCATTGTGCCCTGGAAGATTTGTGTTAAAAACATTTAGATTTTTGTCACATCAACTAAAAATACCAAATCTGCCAGCCAAGCAGTATCAGAATTATTTGTTCTTTATTTGACATGCCCAATTTCTTATTAAGTGTGTAGACGCGCTGAAGTGTCGTTCGCCGACTGAGACATCTTATATATCATTGTAATACCCTGGATTTCAAGAAGAAACTGCTGAAACTGGTGGCGAAACAGGACTTTAGAGCGAATAGAGTTTATAGCTTTTATCATTGGCTGAAGGACACAATCACATCTAAGATGTTTAGCACATATAACTTGGTAGTGATTGATACAGAGAAGATTAAAATCTTTGCCAGCCTCTTCGCTGACTTTGTTACAGACAAGATTTGCTAGTTAAATGTGCTTACCAGTCATGGCAGGGGAACCATCGGTAATAAATACAGAGATAGTTGTAATTGAACGTTATTAACAGCAGAACAAACAGAAACAATTAAGTTTGTTCCCCTTGTTTGGTGTTTAATTAAGACGGAAAGTCTATTAATTTGTATAGAATAAAATGTTATCGATTTTTTCCATCCTTTGAGGTGTAAAATAGTATATTATTTCGACATTTGGGAAAAAAAATAATGTAACAGTCCATGTAACATAATTAGTTATTGAAGATAAGGCCGCGGGCCAGTTAATATTGCTTCGCGGGCCGGTTTTCCACCCCTGCTGTAGTGCGTTCAAAGCAAATTGGTGGATGGTGGCGGGGAATTAGAGTTTTATTGTTTGGCTTAGAATCTGTCAGAGAGAAGTTGTTTTTATAGGTGTTTTATTTCAAAATAAATGGGAGCTGAGAGAGTTGGAGTGTGTGGAAAAAGGGGTGTACCGGGTTTCGGCTCCTGCTCCGGCCATTTTACAAATCCGGCTTCGGCAGAATTTCACTTCATAAATCCGACCAAATCTGGCTGGCCAGTAGAGCCATTAAATATATAAATATGTAATAGCTCCAGCAAATTTTACAAACCCAGCTCCGGCCAGATTTAAAAAATTTGTATCCGGTACACCCCTAGTGTAAAAAAAAATGTGTGTGGGGGATAAATAAATATTTGGGTAGACACAGTTCTCTTTAATCTCAGTCGGTCATATATCTCGGGCGACACCCCCCCNCCCCCCCTCCCCCAAACAATACCAACCTTTCAATGAAATGATAATCATGTCAGTGAGTACGTAGATGTCCTGATCAGTTCAAAACATGTATGGCGCTCTCTTGTCTTTAAAGCTGTGTGAACGCCTGGTATTAAATGTCAAGCTGCCCTTCTTGCTGTCATCCTCAGGTCCGACTTGTCCAGAAGAAAGACACGGGTCACGTCTACGCCATGAAGATACTCAGAAAAGCTGATATGGTGGAGAAGGACCAGGTGTGTGTTTGTAAACAAAACAAAGTTCTTTACCCTTCAATTTAATTATGGTACATTTCCTGCTACATTAAAGTGGAACCCGTTGGAAGCCATTCCCAGTAAACCATACATTTAGTGCTCTATCAAATGATAACTTTGTATTTTTAACGATGTTTTTTTTAATTAAAAAAATTAAAAAATGGATACACCATTAAAAAAAAAAGGGTTCTGCAAAAATCCTCTTTTGAAAACTTTTAAAACAGAAGTTTAAATATGTCAAACGCAGCTTCAGTTTAGAACTCAGACATCCATCACAATTGTGAGACAGAGATTTATGTTATGTATATGCAGCACGGGGTGGGGGGAGGGTGAAATGGGAGAAGGAAGTAAACATTGACTGGCTTGTGGAGGCAAGCATCAACAGGTGAAAGAAAACGCGACATTCATACCATGTAGTGTTCAAGTCCCTGTAATCTAATTAGTTATTTGACAACCCCGCCTGGCCGCAGTCTCACCCCTATTGTAGAAAAGTTAAAAGTTGATGTTCTAGTTAGTGTTACTTGACATATTGTAGAAAAGTTAAAAGTTGATGTTCTAGTTAGTGTTACTTGGCCTGTTAAGTTAAAATTTGATGTTCTAGTTAGTGTTACTTGGCCTGTTAAGTTAAAATTTGATGTTCTAGTTAGTGTTACTTGGTCTGTTAGGTTAAAATTTGATGTTCTAGTTAGTGTTACTTGGCCTGTTAAGTTAATAGTTGATGTTCTAGTTAGTGTTGCTTGGTGTCCACAGATCGCCCACGTGAGGGCAGAACGTGATATTCTAGCTGAAGCTGACCATCAGTGGGTGGTCAAGATGTACTACTCCTTCCAGGACACGGGCAGTCTCTATCTCATCATGGAGTTCTTACCTGGAGGTCAGTAGATGGCAGCGTTTAATTACATGGACAGATACGTGACAGGCCACTCAATGATGGTCATGGTGTTCAAGTAAATGACGTACTTATCTTAGCCATATAAGATACATTGCCAGAATTGTGACCTTATAGTTGAAAACAATGACTGAAACAGATTCTAAATGTTAAATAGGTTTTCATTGTGTGTGTCTAACAATAGCTTTGCCCCCCTGCGTAATGTTTAGTCTGGAGAAGGAGCCATACCTTCTGCAGTCACATTCTTGGCCGGTTTTTAAATTGAAATTCTTGCAGATCCTCTGGCAAACTACTACAGATTGTGAACTGAAAGGTCTTTCCCTTACCTTCAAGTAATACACAGCCATTACCCATACAACACCCTACTGCCACATGTCATTAGATCCTAAACTACACTCATGCCAATACTATTGCCCTAACCATGATCCCTAAAACCCCACATACCACCATGATCCCCATCTATACCCCACACCTCACCCTAATCCCCATCTATACCCCACACCTCACCATGAACCCATCTATACCTCACCATGAACCCACCCATACCCCACACCCCTGACCTCAATAAATGTGAACTAATCTATTTGTTGCCAGTCTTAATGCTGGTATTTATATTACATCCTGACCTTGCAACAGCTGTAGCTAAGCATTTAGCTAGTGTTCATAAATGGAGAAAAAACAAAAACAACACCCAATGTACAATGTAATTGATTAGATCCAAATGGATTCCCTTTATATTAGATTTATGGGGCCCCACCGCTATAAAAAATTGATTGTGCACTTGTAATGGTCTATAGAAGGTATGCACATCTATCTTCACAATACATTTTCAATGGAATAGTTTATTTTTTCTTTTACGGGGATTGTTTTGATTGTTTTAACAATGAATCGGGCTTGCTGCTCATAAGGTTGTTTCTGTAAAAGGTGGCAGACGTGAAATGGCATGATAATATGATTATAGATGGGAGCTTATGGCAGCAGATGTGGGCATGTGACCACTATATGGGACATTGGACCACTAGATGGGACATGGGACCACTAGATGGGACATGGGACCACTAGATGGGACATGGGACCACTAGTTGGGACATGGGACCACTAGATGGGTCATGGGACCACTAGATGGGTCATGGGACCACTAGATGTGACATGGGACCACTAGATGTGACATGGGAACACTAGATGGGACATGGGACCACTAGATGGGTCATGGGACCACAAGATGGGTCATGGGACTACTAGATGGGACACGAGACCACTAGATGGGTCATGGGACCACTAGATGGGACATGGGACCACTAGATGGGTCATGGGACCACTAGATGGGACATGGGAACACGAATATGGAAACGCGACCACGGAATGACATTGGGGGGGGGCACTGCATACGTATTGGGAAACCCAAGAAAGTCCCACCCAGTAAACCCAAGAAAGTCCCACCCAGTAAAGCCATGTGCCACATGTAACCCATATCTCTAGACTCTGGACCTACATCGCACCCCGACCTCACAGTTCAACATAATACAAAGCCAGTGGGGGGGGGGCGCTACGAACGAACGTTGTGATCTTTGACATTTCCCTGAAGATAGATACAGTGCCCTCCCCTGACACCGGGCTGCTTATGATGTTCTTGGCCCCGTGATCCGATGCAGCTTTCCCCACACGACGGCCGAGACAAGTCCAATTTACGCGCGTGGCCGGGGGACAATTCATGCCCCCTTCNCCCCCATTTTTTTAATTTTATAAAAATATATTTTTTGGATGTGGTTGTTGCCGATGGGCGGTGGGTCGTGGAAAGGTCAGAAGTCATGGTAGGGTGACAATGGTGGTGGAAAAAGTAGAAACCATCGTCAAATGAAATGACGGAGGTTTTGGGTCACGGCTTGGTGGAGCCGGCACAATATTTAATGGTTGGTACACGAGGTGTACCGGGTCGTGTGTGTGTGGGGGGGGGGTCAAGGGTCTCATCTCTCCTGCTGGCACTTTTGTTAATTGTTATTACCGACGTTATTTCTATTAAACCACTCAATTTAGTGGTTTAGCCCGGGTGCCTATTTGTAAGAAATACGCCTATGGCTATGGATAGCACTATAATGACACAGGGTCTCCCAGTGCCTGTTGTAAACTTGAAGATAGTCAAACGATCATGTCAAACAGGAAGTGGCGTCACTAGAACTCGTCTCATCTGGTTACCCGTTCTCTTCCCCCTTTAAAAACCATGTATTGAAAAAAAAAACACACCCGAACCAGCACCTTGTAATTCCATCGAAATCATACAAATTGAAACCTAGATTTTTTGTAAAGGAAAAATAAATACTTTTCACGATATGAATGAACAAAAAAGATTATTATTCGACATCCACCCCTCCATGTTGCTTGATTATTTTTTTAATAGACGTACATTTAGATCCCCCCCCCCCCCCGCCAACCAACAACACAAGAAATGTATTTTGTTAAAGTGGAACAATCATCCTCATTTGTTGAATGTGGACATGCCCAGAGTTTCTATTGCTGATTGTCAGGGTGTATGGAGGTTCTCAAACTCTGGGACACGTCACCTGTATTCAGTGTTGTCATCGGTTGGTTCTATGAGAACTGATGACAGTCGCGTTGGACGCCAAATCGTTTGATGAGACCTCAATGATGAATGTGATTATACCATCTCATACCTCACAATGGCTTTGAAAAATATTCCACTATTATGTTATTCTACACAATGGCTTTGGAAAATATGCCACAATTATGTGATTCTTCACAATGGCTTTGGAAAATATGCCACAATTATGTGATTCTTCACAATGGCTTTGGAAAATTTGCCACAATTATGTGATTCTTCACAATGGCTTTTGATAATATGCCACAATTATGTGATACTGCACGCAAATGTGTATTTGATATGTGATCTTGTGCAGGCAGGAGTAAGTATTTCAGACGAGCTCACAGGACACAGTATCAAAGTTTTGATTTTGTCACATTAACAGTTGCGTTTGGATGTGCTGTAAGTGCCCCCCCCCCCCTTTCTTTTTGAGAAAGTTAGGGGAGGCATAGCAACCTTCAGTAAGTAGAAAATATGATGTAGCAAAAAAGGGGCCACAGGAAAAAAACAACGTCTTTGCCCTTCATAGTCCAATAATTTGAGCCACTCACTGGTAGAATACAGGGCTGTAGGGGAGAGTTGGTGATGTAGCAACCCTTAGGGCCAAGTAGCCCATGGACACCCTTATCTTGTCACTGCCATCCATCAATTCAGTATGTTACACCATGAACGGTAAACACGCTGGCGACCCCCCCCCCCTCGGGTAATGAACAGGGGACATCACTTCAATGTGCTAATGTAGCCAGCTGAACTTTAAAAAAATTTAATATTCATCCTGTAAGATGGAAGGTACAGCCTGCTACCATGGAACAAGAATTTTAAATGACCATGTTTGTAACTTGTCCATGAAACTTCTATATTGATATATTAAGACCTTCTTAGCACATAATACCCCAGTATTTTTAGGATAAAACAAAGGGACTGATCCACTGCCCCAGAAACATTCTGAGAAACTGCCTAGTACAATCAGGTCTGGCTGGGACAGTGCTTTTTAAAGGAACCACTTTAAACTTAACACATTCATGATTCTTGTCACTGGCAATCTCCAGGTTAAGACTCCAATGTGTGGCCCTTGCAACATGTGTGTGGCCCTTGCAACATGTGTGTGGCCATTGTAACATGTGTGTGGCCTTTGCGACTGGAGTGTGGCCCTTGCAACTGGAGTGTGGCCCTTGCAATCGGTGTGTAGCCCTTGCAACATGTGTGTGGCCTTTGCAACAGCTGTATAGCCTTGCAACAGTTGAAGTATCCCAAAAATACAATAGAAACATTGAGAACCCACTCAAAATATGTAGGAAATAAAATTATTGATGTATTGATTTACTATCTGTTACTTTAGCCAAGTAGGCTTTGTGTTACTTTTGTTAGCAGAGGCCTTGTGTTTTGATTCTGTCACAGATAATTAGCTGTAGACTAACTTTTAAAAAAATCCTAGCCACCCTCAAGTTTCTGATTATGAACCTCATGTTTTACAGGAGACATGATGACTCTGTTGATGAAGAAAGATACTCTGACAGAAGAGCAGACACAGTTCTATGTGGCAGAGACGGTCTTGGCCATAGACTCTATACACAAGCTGGGCTTTATACACAGGGACATCAAGCCAGACAACCTGTTGTTAGATAATAAGGTTTGTACTGTCTGGGACTTTGTTGTTAGATAATAGGTTTGTACTTTGTAATGTCTGGGACTTTGTTGTTAGTTAATAAGGTGTGTACTGTCTAGGACTATGTTGTTAGATAATATGGTTTGTACTGTCTAGGACTTTTTTGTTAGATAATGTTTGTACTGTCTAGGACTTTTTTGTTAGATAATAAGGTTTGTACTGTCTGGGACTTTGTTCCATAATTTTATCATAACCCTTTTACTCAACATTGCCTAATTAGAAAATAAAAGCTGTGTAAATAGCAACATAAATCTGTTGTAAAATAAATAGATTTGTTTAAACACAGGCATCAAATCTTACTTATCTTCTGTTAGAATATTAGACACACACAATTATTTTTAAAGGGCACAAACTCAGTCCTGTAACTAACCATCAAGGGCAGTAAAGTTTTTCTGTTTATAACTATAGGAATAAAAATGAGGTAACTCTGCCTGCCATCTAATAATGTTTGCCTTGTTTATATCCCCTACAGGGCCATATAAAGTTGTCAGATTTCGGGCTATGTACAGGCATGAAGAAGTCTCACAGAACAGATTTCTATAAAGATCTATCCTCACATTCTAAAAGTTTTGGCAAAGATTTCTCCAGTAAGTCTTGAGGAGTTAGTTATTTTGTAATTAATTCTATGTTTGAGATTTCCATCATTTACTGTAAGTCTGCTGTTTGTGATAGAAGAATTCAATTCTGACAAAAGAGATTAACTTGTGAAACGTTTCATGGGGACTACATCAATGCAATTGATGCTCGGTCCAGTTTATACTTACATTATTAGGGGTGTGTGGCCTTAAAGCTGCGTGGCTGTGCAGTTGTCTGTCACTGGGCAGAAGTTTAGAATTACCAGAAAATTTTGAGGATAATAAAATATTTGTTTATGGAGTGTAAAATTGTGCCCCAAAAAAATGGATTCTTTTCAACTTGCACAAAAGTTTATTATTTAGCACACAGACTAATGAACCTTAGAGGGAACATTGTATGAGAACCAGCTGATTGTTCACCGAAGATCATGCTCACAGATAAGTTCTTTTAGGGAGGTATGGTCAGTGTATCAAAGCCTCGCGTCTGCCCTGTGTTCAGATAGTTCTGGTGCTCTAACTACCATAACGGGTAGTTGTACTAAAAGTTTGTCTTCTTTGATCAAAATTTTTTGGCTGATCAGAAATTTTATAAGTTGAAATCCCAGGCAAATGAGAACAAGTCCACCCTTAGTGGAGTAACATTTTAGAATACAATTTTAAACAAATCTGTTTAACAGTA
The DNA here is from genome assembly GCA_002072015.1 of Radix auricularia. Classification (NCBI taxonomy): domain Eukaryota; kingdom Metazoa; phylum Mollusca; class Gastropoda; family Lymnaeidae; genus Radix; species Radix auricularia. Next base: position 485,818 of record MUZC01000812.1, on the reverse strand, counting down.
CATTTGTAGACAGCGGAAATCTGTGAGAAACGACATCAAGGGAGATTATGAAATGGAATGATTGGCATTGATGATTGGTTTATTTATGATAATGTTATTTCACAATGGATCTGGTTGTACACATTTTTAAACATCAGGTCAAGATGACATCCTCATGATAAAACTAAAAATTGATCTTTAAAAAAATCCATTGTTCCTCAAAGTATCAGTAACATTGTTTAAAAACTTGTAAAGATCTCCCTAGGTCTCCTCTCTCTCAGTAGATAAAAGCTGATATAATCTCCATAAGTCTCCTCTCTCTCAGTGTATAAAAGCTGATATAATCTCCATAAGTCTCCTTTCTCTCAGTGTATAAAAGCTGATATAATCTCCATAAGTCTCCTCTCTCTCAGTGAATAAAAGCTGATATAATCTCCATAAGTCTCCTTTCTCTCATTGTATAAAAGCTAATATAATCTCCTTAAGGCTCCTTTCTCTCAGTGTATAAAAGCTAATATAATCTCCTTAAGGCTCCTTTCTCTCAGTTTTCCCTTTAAATCTTCAGGTTTCTGTTGTTTATATAGAAACATGTAAAAATAGGTGTAAAATACAAGATAAGAAAAAGTAAATGTGTGATTAAAAAGAATAAATGTTAAGCTTCATTAATTAAGTAATTGATTGTTTTAATCCTGTCAATAGTTTGTGTATCTTGTACTTAATTTGAAAGCATTCTGTATTAATTCTGTATAAAAAAACTAAGGTTGTTAAGACCGCTCGTTTTTGGGGACCGGCTAACCATTAAAAAAAAAGACCGGTTAATCGGTTAACCGCTCGTCCTTATATCCCTAATGTTTTGAGAACTAACAAGAGAATGTTGTCGCCTCGCGTCGATGGCATCAAAGCCCGCTTTC
>MUZC01000812.1:462371-479836 GCA_002072015.1 Radix auricularia | reverse complement strand
GGGCAGTGAGATTGTTGATTGGGGAACATATCGGGGCCGTCAGATTGTTGATTAGGGAACATATCAGGTCAGGGAGATTGTTGATTGGGGAACATATCAGGTCAGTGAGATTGTTGATTGGGGAACATATCAGGTCAGTCAGATTGTTGATAAGGGAACATATCAGGTCAGTGAGATTGTTGATTGGGGAACATATCAGGTCAGTCAGATTGTTGTTTGGGGAACATATCAGGTCAGTCAGATTGTTGATTGGGGAACATATCAGGTCAGTGAGATTGTTGATTGGGGAACATATCAAGTCAGTGAGATTGTTGTTTGGGGAACATATCAGGTCAGTTAGAACTTGTAAACTGGAACTAAAAGCTAAGACATTGTTTTTGTTATCTGACTGTTAGGGAGCGTCCAGCACTTATTCCTGTGGATGTGAAAGGCATTGATGACACTTCCAATTTTGATGACTTCCCAGAGATAGACCTCAAACTACGTATGTCTGGCTTTATGTTATCTCTTGTAATTATCTATGTCTGGCTTTATGTTATCTCTTGTAATTATCTATGTCTGGCTTTATGTTATCTCTTGTTTATCTATGTCTCACTTTATTTCAACTTATTACCATGGACTGTTGGCTTAACTTTCGCCAAGTCGCATACTTAAATCACCAGCATTCAGAATTTTTAACTGAAAATGTGGATGTTTTATTTTTCTGTTAATAATTTAGGCACTAAAAGAAGTTGCCATTAAAAAACTAAAATCTCTCATAACTTAAATTTTTTTCTGTGACAACAATATAATAGCTGAGACTATTATAGTAATCTTGACTAATGTGACTAAGTTTATACAGCCTGTATTTAGTTCATCAACAAAAACAAGTGTTGAATGTTTGATAAAAGGGTATAGCTGAAATATAAACAAATTATATTTGTCTCTCTGTCCACAGCTGCTTCCCAGCAAAATGAAGAAGAGTTTAAGGACCCTAAATACAAAGACTGGGTTTTTATCAACTACACTTTCAAACGATTTGAAGGTCTTACTCAGCGTGGACCTCGACCACCGCTGCACAAGAGCTGAGAATGCAGAGTTATCCCCCCTTAGTGTCAGGTTGTGTGTGAGTGCATGTGGAGTGGCACTGCAGTTGTGGGAACCAACTAGTGGAATTAAACCAAGCCCCCGCACAATCGGTCGGCAGTCACGATGTCATGTGGAGCTGTACAGTTTGAAAGAAATGACAAAATTGTAAATTTATCTTTTTGTTGAAGTAACCTAAGAGTTTCAAGAGCTTGGTGATAATTTAGTTATTGATGTGAAGCAGCTCCCTCAATAAATGAGGGCTAACACTCTACCTACCTGTAGCCTGAACTTGAAGGTTCGAGACTTTTTTTTGGTTTGCCTGCTGCTCCAAGATTTCTCTTGATGGTATTTAAAAATAATTCTCATGATGATATTTGTCAAGATGTTGTCTCCAGTTGATATTTCTCATGATGATGACTAAGTCCCATGGTGACTTCTCTCATGACAATATACTCATGATGATACTCCCCTTGATTGTTGTTCTCATGATTCACGTGTATCATGACAATATGTCTCTTGATGGTAGATGTCATGGTCATTCTTATTATAACTCTGGATACAGGTATTTTTTGTGTCATTTGGGAGAAAAACTTTTTTTTTTCATGTCCATGAATTTTAATGGATAAAATATCAGAATCCTATTGAGAAAACAGTCAAATGTCTACAACCACTCCATCAATGGTATGTTACATTGTACTGTAACTGTTGTTGGAGGAAATTCCTAAAAAGGTGAAGAAATAAAATATTAAGATTTTTAAGTAAAAACTTTCTCTCAATCATACATTTTTGGCCAAACTGTTTTATAGAGGAGAAAGTGATTTTTATTTCAAGATTTTTTACTGCGTAATATAATTTCTTCTTCTTGGTTTAAAGTAATTTTTTAAAAAATGTAAATGCTTGCAAAGTTCTGATAACATTGATGGGGAGCTGATTAAATTGTTGATGCTTTGTGTGCGTTTGGTGTGCAAGGACACAGTGTTTACCTTATTAGTACTGCTGGATAGGTATAGAGTACTTTAGTTTGATTCATGTTGTCCATCACATAATTCTGTTCATCAAAGTGGAGAAGAATTTTTTGGTATAAATACTGTATTTATTTAATGTTCATCATTTGAATGGATCACATTTTTGCTGTCCATAGAAACGTGTTTTCCATATGAGGTTTGCCATGTGATGTGTATGATTGAGTCTTGCATCAACTCATGAGGTTTGTGTTTTGGCCTTGGTATGTTGACCACCTAAACTATAGCTTAGGGTGAGGGGGTAATTTTCACCAAACTTAAGATGAAGTCAGTTTTCAATCTGAAGTTGCCTATTTAGCAGATCATCTGATGAATTGTGTAGAAAATTGATGATGGATTTTCAGCCACATTCAGAATCTCATCATTGAAACCACAAGACAATGTCTGTCCCCTCCCTGCTTTTTGTACTAGACCACACTACACCCACACGTCTTTGATATCCATCTGGCATTAGGGGGCCGTCCTGTAAAGTATGTCCGCTCCTGAGAGGTGGGGGGTGGATCCTGTGGGGGGGGTCCGGCCATGTGTGACGTCACTGCGTTTTATATTAAAATTAAATTTAAGTATTTTGTTAATAAAAGAAACTTTTTTTTTCCAAAGTGTGATGTACTTTTGGGGGGGGGGGGTCCCCGAGATTTGTGACAGAGGGAGGGGGGTAGTTAAAAATGGTCAAAAATTGCGTGACCTACTTTAAGGAAGGCCCATATTAAAATCTCTGTTGACCTGAGGTGTTCTGACTATGTGTACCCCAGTAAGTTAAAGGTGGTTACCTCCCCTACCCCAGGGCTACCTGTGACTGGTGGTCAGTGTCTAGTGTTTGTATTATTTCACAACATTCCATATTTCCCCATCATCTCCTGGGAGTCCAGTGATGTATGTGCACTGTTGGTGATTGCTGCACATGTGTCACCTCTGCTGTTCTCAGGAGACCTCATGTTTAAGACTGGTTCACGTCTGCCTTGCCTTTATTGTCCTGTTGTCTTTGATAAAAATTCCATGCTTGATATTTGTGATTCAAGGTTTCCAACCACCAATATATTTACTGAGTTCATGCAAATGTGACCCTGAAAAGTCTTTAGAACTTTTTAAATGTCTGTTTAAAAGTTAGTCTTTTATTCATTTGACACTGAGAAAATATTTTTAACAAAACATTTTCTTAGTGTTGTGGTTAATTGGTGTCGATTTGAAAATTTTATCCATTAATCTTTTGTTTATAGAAAATGTTGATATATTAGAATATTTGTCAGTTAATTGGATAGCACCAATTTTTGTGTGGTTAGGCTTATATCCTGCCCCAACTCATCTACTGAAAAACTGTATAACATCTTAAACGTGTATCATTGACATGAATCTGTTTGCTGGTTGTGTCAGAGGAAAATTGGAGTGAATGATGTGACTGCTGCTTTCAGGCCAATGTGCTTGCTGTATATTCTTGATTCTCTTTTATCTATGAAATCCTTTGCACCATATCCTGTTGTTGTACAACAGCTGATATTTTCTCTGGTTTAGTTGCTGCAGGCAAAGTTGACATCTTATTTATTTCTTTTAGATTTAATCTGATGTTTTCTTTGGAGCTATGGTAGTTTGTTGGTACCACTATCAATATATCAAAAAGCTATGGTAGTTTGTTGGTACCACCATCAATATATCAAGAAGCTATGGTAGTTTGTTGGTACCACCATCAATATATCAAGAAGCTATGGTAGTTTTTTGTTACCACCATCAATATATCAAGAAGCTATGGTAGTTTGTTGGTACCACTATCAATATATCAAGAAGCTATGGTAGTTTGTTGGTACCACTATCAATATATCAAGATGCTATGGTAGTTTGTTGGTACCACTATCAATATACCAAAAAGCTATGGTAGTTTGTTGGTACCACTATCAATATATCAAAAAGCTATGGTAGTTTGTTGGTACCATCTTCAATATTCCAAGGAGCTATGGTAGTTTGTTGGTACCACCATCAATATACCAAAAAGCTATGGTAGTTTGTTGGTACCACTATCAATATATCAAGAAGCTGTGGTAGTTTGCTTGTATCTCCTTTGATATGAACTAAAAAGAGTTTTATTTGTCTTTTGGAGCATGTGGTCGCCTCTTCGATTATGTTTTCTTTGATTCTGCTACTAAACCAAGAAGGTTGACCACTAGTCTCGTCGTACTTGTACATCCATAACCACTATTAGACGTAGTCTTAGAGAACTTTAACTAAAAGCCACCGTCTCAGGTCATTGCTGCTGTAAATAGCCAAAGTTATGCCAACATTTTAATCATGATTTTTGTAATGGGTCAAGTATTTTATCTTAGAATCTATTCATCAGTCCTTGCACATTACTCTTGTACTCCTCCAGAAACTGTGATGTCATTTGTTGAGGTGTGGAAGGTTTACCATCACCTGTACCAGCAAATGTTTATGGAGGAACAAAAATAATTGTGGAAATCCTGAAATGAGATAGATTCCAGTGAATCCAGAAGTCTATTTCATATGAAGATTATTACAAATGCTTTCAAACAGTTATGGTTGTAAAAAGTTTGAAGAATGTTAGTTTTTCTCAGTAAACTGAAAGTGCTTAACTGAAATATGTGCCACAGAAATTTGCTGTAAATCATCTAATCATGGATTACCTGTTGTATTGTCTCATGGATTATCTGCTGAAGATGGTCTGTTATGGATTATCTGTTGTAGATCATCCATCATGGATTATTTGATGTAGATCATCCATCATGGATTATCTGTGTTGAAATATCAGCTTTATATCATCCTTCATGGATTATCTTTTGTATTCAGTTTCAGGCATTGTCCAACTCATTGAATTATTCATCAGTGTTAAAATTGTCTTTCATTGGGATTTATTTGCTTGCTATGTAGTCTAGGAAAAGCTTATAATTGTGTATTGTCTTCTTTATTGTTGATATAATATCTATAACTTTAATGGCAGTTATTGTGTTTCTTGGTGAGCTTTGTAGTTAAAATCAAATTTCATTATTATGAATTGTCTTATGTGTTCACACAAGCAGTTTGAAAGAATTAGAGGAAAATAATTTATTTAAGTAAACAAAAATGTTTGATGTTAGACAAGATGTCTGAATGGACTTATGGTCACATGACATTCAGATTATATTTTGAGAGGTATATTATTGGTATGATTTAAAGCCCTCATACGCCTAACATCCCCACATACTAAAGTTAAAATGATGCCAGTAACATTTTTCTATTTTCAATCTAGTTTCAATCTCCTACGATGCCTATAAATATTTTTAAATTTTAAAAAAAAAAGGGTGGAACCCAGAAGAAAAATGACTATTTTGTTCAGTTCAGCGAAAGATTAGAGCATGAACATGTGCTTAGGATGGGTTTTAAATGGAACGCTAATGTGCCTATTTGCAATGGTATCCATTCTGTCTTAAACTAATGAATAAACTAACATCACACTAACCGTTATCCACACTGATTTGACTTTTTTTTCTTAGCATGTCCTTTATCTGTGCTTGTTGATCATAGTGTAAATAATAATAATAAATAAGCAAAGTGTTGTGAAAATGCCTGCCTAGTGTGCTGTTATCACATGATGACTAGACAAATATAAAAGGATTGGATTGTTGGATGCTTGCAAATGTTCACATTGACCATGTTGGAATGGAAACAAATATGTGATGTGTGCTAGTTTTTTTTTCTCTCTCAGTTCAATGCTCCATTTGGCATATCATTAAATTATTTTCTTCACAAAGTTACAATTTTGCTATTTATTAATTTATTTTTTACTGTTTGTTGTCCATTGAAAGTTTCATGTTATGTACAGTCAAACCCACTTATCTCGCCCTCGGTTATCTCGCCCTCGGTTATCTCGCCCTCGGTTATCTTGCCCTCGGTTATCTCGCCAACCCTATTCAGTCGACACTTTTGAAGTGGATCCGCCAAATACTCTCTTTTTCTAAGCATTTTTTCATCGGTTATGTCTATTCTTTTGTCGCCGAACCCTAATATCTCTAGCACAAAAGAGGGCCAAATTTGCAACTTAACGTGGTATCTCGATTATCAATTGTCAAGTCAGTTTGTTTTTGCGAACCGTTTAATCGTTAACAGAAAAGCCCGTCCAGTCCATATTTTCCCTTAAATGATTTAGAACCACAAGGGGAAGGCATCAAATTTCCACCTCACGAGGTCTGCTGGTGACGTCACAGCCCGCTTGCGTTCAAACTCTCAGCGCTGAGTTACTTCTTGTACTATGCTTCGCTTACTATGGGATAACTTTTATAAAGTAAAATCATTCACTAGGGAACTCCACTAACAGTGATGACGTGTATTTTTATATTATTTGTATATCGGAATATTATTATTATTAAGAAAACGCTTTGATGTCAGGGTCGCTCGCGTGTTGGCTCTGGTATTCTGCCGTAACACAACAAAAAATTAACTCCGGGTAATAAGCTAATATACCAACTAAATGAAATTAAGGTTAACCGGTCCTGATTAAACGGATGAACAGCTGGTGCACTTATGCCTTTTGTTGTTAGCAAACATGTATGTACATTTTTATAGCATGCCTATCAAATACCAGCAATGCTGTTGTTAAAAAAAAAAAAGAACTCCAAAAACATGTACATGTACATTCTCATTTATTAACGCACATCATGTACATAAAGCCATTTCAAGCACATGTTAATATCTTACGCCATATTGGTTGTCGTTTATCTCGATCATCAGTTATCTCGACACTTTTCGGCAAACCCCTAGGCCAGCGACATAACCGGGTTCGACTGTAAGCCATTTGAGGGGTGTGGATCTCTCTGATTCAGATTAAAAATCCACTGGCTAAAAATATATATTCCCTAATAAATCTGCCCCCAGTCACACTTTTAGTAATAAAAAAAAAATTCACTCCAATTGACATCAAGAACAAAACATAATTCTAAGAGTTACTTATTTATTTTAATATTGATCAGCCTATCAGGGGTGACAAAAATGGAGAAAAATTGCATACTTTTAAGTGATTTTTGAAGTTTTTTTTATACAATGCTATTAAGTTAACTTTTAAAAACCCACAGCTTAATTCACAATTTCCTAAAGAAAAAAGTAATGATTAGGCCAACATGAAGGGAAAATTAAAAATATTAAATGCTTATTTTTTTTGTTTGTTTTTTTCATTTTATGAGCATTGTGCAATTATAATAATAATAAATTTAGAATGCATGCATTAAAATTTAAAATAAAATAAAAGATTTAAAATTTACATTCCATGAAATTGCTTTGAGAATATAAAAATAATAGAATTAAAGTTTTTGTTACCCTGGCTAAAATTTGAATTAGGCTGAGTTTTTGTGTCTATTTTAACTCGAAGAAACTTAGGACTCATAATTAATGTTGGCTCTAAGGTTCATTGATCCATGTGCAAATTAAATTAAGTACAAGAACTCGTGCCCAAAGTTGCACAACATTCAATTTTCTCTGCAATATTTTATTTTTAAATTATTTTTTTAAAACAACCTTTGCTGTGCATTAATTCTAAACTGCTATGTGATGTCTGTCAGATCGTCAGATGTCTGCGTCGGCCCAGCTTATAGTGAACATTGCTCATAATCATAAATTAGGCCTATGCATGACAAAAGTTAAAAATAAATATCAGATTTAAAATTGAAGCACAAATATGTATATGGATGAGCATAATACAAATCAAAACCCATAAAGAGTTATTGATTTTTAATTTTATTTTTAGTCATTGATGACACTTAAAATAATAAATTGTGATATTTGGATATTGCTAGAAGTAAAACTTTAGTGAATTAAGTTAAAATTTAAGTTGTTTATTATCTTTACTCTTACAGAAGTTCCTTTTATAAAAAGATTATTGCGTCCTACGTTTATCTTTGGTTTATGTCTAGTCTCGAATTTTAATAATAGTTTTTAGTTGTAAATATTGATAATTGATAGTAGTGTGTGTTTGTTTTCCTGTTTTGATTTTTAGGCTCAGATTCTAACTTTATTGTAATTAATTAATTATTATTTTAACCATATTTTTAGAACTTCAATCTTTTTCAATATAAAATATATACTATTATATTTTAAAAGAAAACACGACAATTTATTAATAGTTTTGTGGGCAAAACTATAATTGATTTTTAACGGTCTATAGAGCGAGTATATACGGTAATAGCTATTGTCAATGAATATAACAAGGTCAAAGAGAGGCGACCTATGAAATTCCTGGAATTAATTGAAATGATATCAGTTAAGCAACCCTGGTTTTAATTTTCTTATCTTATCTAATCTTAGATATACAGACGCTCCTTCTATGCAGAAGATAATTGCGTCCACAGACCATGAGAGATGATCTGTTGGCAAGTGATGCGGTGGTCACAGGCCACGGCTATAGGGGTGACTCGGGGACTCCTCAGGGCCCGGAAACAAATCCTCGCCTTCGCGTGGAATTGAACTCGTGACCATCTGTACGCGCTACCTCTCGACCACCGCGTCCCACTTTAACTTAAATTAAACTTAAGCATATTAAATAAATCATTGTTTTCTAATTTTTTATTATTCTTTTTTCTCTATTTGCACTATATAATATATAGCTTAATAATAACAACTTAACTGAATAAATACGAATGTTAAACAACTAATTTATATTGTCTTTTAAATTAGTATTTTAAAGTATCTGACCGAAAAATCAAATTTTTGATATCATATTTTAAATTTGTTGTATATCTTCCGATTTTTAAAAAGCTTAAACAGTAACCTTTTACTTATCTTATCAATTACCAATGCTCCTTCTAAACAGAAGATTATGCGTCCTCAGTTAACTATAGTTTATGTCTAGTTTTGAATTTTTTATATTAGAGTTTTAAATTTTGAAAGTGTGTTGGTTTTTTTCCTGGCTTTCTCAGCTAACACATCCGCGCCCGAATTCCACGCAAGAAGAATGAGAATTAGTATGGGATTGTTCTTGCATGCGGGCGCGGGAGTAAACATCTTTTTTAAAAAATTCCTATGTCTATCTGAGGGTTGTATTAGAAATAATTAGATTACCTTTGTGCTCTTTGTTAGAATTAACGGCCTTATGATTATGATAAGGCAATAAATTCTAACTTTAAACACAAAAAGCCTTATGTATTATTACTGCTTTGCTTTTTATTCTTATATCCTCGAGTGTTTCTAGGTTTAATGATTTAACAATTGTTACTCTTGTCTTTCCGAACATTCTCCAGTTATGAATCCGACGGCTCTTTTTGAATTTGGTCTAAATTTTCTTTGATTGATGCATATTCTAAAACAGGTACCACCAAAAAGTTTTCTTTTTAAAGCCTAATATTTTGCTTGATTTTTAAATCCCTTACATTAACTTCCCCGTCTTGTCGAGGGATGGCGGAAAGACACAATTCGAAAATGACCCACTTCCCGTGATGCTATCAAGCTGAAATTTGTCACCTAGACTCATTTCACCTAACAATGTATTTTATCAAAATGTTAGATCGATCGAATGCACCGTAATAAAGTTAATGCACTTTAAGTTTATCTCGATGAAACTTAATGAGTCAATGTCGCCATCTGCTGTTGTTCACCTCTACGTGTTGCTGGAGTTCAGTCCAGCCATCGGTGACCCCTCCCCGGTTTTACGGGAGTTCGGTCACGTTTAGTCTATGTACCTATGTATGTTCGTTCGTTTGAAACGCGTATTGTAATCAGGCAATAAAAGATTGTAGATTCTCTAATCATTTACTATACTATATGGCTTTCGGGTAAAAGGGACAAATATATATATATATTAGGGCTGTTATCGATTAAATTGAAATTTAATCGTTAACTTTTGAAAAATTACCGATTAATTAATCGATAATTTTGTTAAAGCTAAAAATAAAGATGTGTGACGTCATTAAACTGAAAACTTCACAGTAAGTAATAAAAGTAGGCAATTTAATGTTTTTTAAAATTGAATTATTTTTAAAACATAGTTAGCAATAAAAGTAAGTTAAATTTTGCATTTAAGTTTAGGTACTAAGATGAAAATTTCAAATTAATTTTTAAAATATACAAGTAATATAGCTGTAAAGAAATTGTTTGATGATTAACAAAAACATAAAAATCATCTTTTTTCCCAAGTGGTTCAAAAGTTATGATTTTTTCCTAAGACCTCAAAATCACTTTTTCCGTTATGTTGTTTTCCTGCATGGTTTGTGTCCACTTAAGATATTTTTAAAAATGCCCATAACTTAAGTATTTAATGTAATTTACTTTTAAAATATAATATTGTTAGCAGGTATATTTAAATACAAGCTGTTCAAAATAATGTCAATGAATTTAAATATTGTTGTTGTTGATTAATATAAAAAAAATGTTTTTTTTATATAATTGTCCGTATAATACAGGTTATTTTAAAGTGTACACTTCTTTAGTAAATTTTTTGAATGCAGTAATGTGTGCGGAAAAAAACAACTATTATTAATTAATAAATCGAATTTTTTTTTTTAAACTTTAAAAAATGTTCATCACTATTTTATCGATTAAAATAATTTTAATCGATAAAATTGTTTACCGATTAATCGAGAAATTAATCGGTAATTTCCACAGCCCTAATATATATATATATATATAAATGTTGTCATTAAGGCATTGTTAAATTAAAATAAATGAAAGTTCTGGATTACATTTTTATTCTGATGGGGAACCTTCGGAACAGAGGACATCTGTCCAATCTCGCCACTCTATTTGGTCCCTTGGCAGTCATTTCAATTTTTCCCAGTTTCTTCCAGCCTCATTTAATATGCTCGGTACCAGGGGCGGATTAAGACTGCACGGGGCCCTGGGCTGCAATGAAACGGGGGCCATATCCAGCCAGCGTCTTATAAAATAAAATGATTGTTAACAGCTAATATAGGACTGTAACTAAATATTAATAATGAAAAAAATAAAATAAATAAACGAACACGAAGAAATAACTGTTTGAAGTGTTTGCGTTACGTTACAATTGAGTGGGAAAAGAACAATTTTATTTTCCACTGCTGGGAATCGAACCCCACACCGGTTGCATCAAGCGCCTGTACTCTCTCCACACGGCCAGCAGAGCTTGTCTAAAAGGAGAAATTTTTAAAATATACTATACTTTTCACTATGATCTATAAGTGAGCCAATTAAATCACGTTTTATCGATTATTAACACTATCAGGTCTGAATCGCGATCAGTTGTATCGGTCTTCATGTACGCCTGGGTCTTCCTCCCTGTCGTTTGCCCTGGGGGTTATAATCTAAGGCATGCTGTTATCTTTCTGCACGGTGTGTCCAATCCATCTCCACTTTCTTTCCATGATCTGTTGTTCTACTATTCTTTGTCCACACCTCTCCCACAGGCCCACAGCTTGGAGTTTTCGACCTTGTCGAACCATTGTATTTTCAGAATATTTCTAAGTCATCTGTTGACGAAATGTGTGGAGTCTATTTTTATTTTCTCTGTTTTTCGCCATGTTTCGTATCCATTAAGTAGGACCGTTTTAACGTTGGTATTAAAGATCTTTACTTTTGTTTTGGCGTAGATGTATGTTTAATGTATCCGTTCCTAGGATCTCCAGACCTGTTTCAGATTGGCAAAAGCCTGTCCCGCCAAATTCATTCTACGTTAGTTGTCCGATGTTTCTGATATGTAATTTTTCAAAATTAATTAATTTCAACTGAAATATATTTATTTTGAAAACTTCAGTCATTTAATTGGGTAATGCAATAGTAACTAGTAAGATATAAATTTAACTATTATAAAACGATCCTAAATCTTAATTATAAATTCGTGCTTTAACTTAGGAGATAAAAGAATAATCATGTACTTAATGTATTTTTCTTCGAAAAAGAACTGTTCTGGCCCAAAATAAACAAATTCACATGGAGGACCTTTGCCTTTGCAAATATTTGTGAAGCTGTCGAAATTAAAAAAGTTATTTATTTTCGGTAATTTCTTATATTTTTTATAATCCTTTTAGAATTTATAGAATTTTCTTTTCCAGCAACCGGTAGCGTCGTGACGTCACGGTCGACATACTTCACTTTAGCTAATTTAACAATTTAATAATTAATAATACTTATATTTATATGTCAGGAAGGTCCAAATTCATTTGGCTTACTTGCTCATTTGCCTTAAATTTCCTTAAAACTATATAATAATAATAATAAATACCCAATAAAAGTAAAAGTTAAAAGTGATAAAACAATTAATAATCAATAATATAACTATATCAGTATTATTTATTGTATTATGTCAGTAACGATATCTCATAAAGTATGTCATTGAGAGTTATGAGTAATTTTACCTAGTGTAAATTAATTAAAATTAAATTAACTAAATTATTATTATTTGTATTTTATTAGTTTAGGCTTAGGGTAATTTCTTATTTTAGTGCAATTTATTTTTGTATAGCAAAAAAATAAACCCATTAAACTCTCTTACTTTTACTAATTTAAACACATTTAATAAGTAATAAAAGAAGTATTTAATATTAGTATTAGTATAGTATAAGATATTTTTAGAACTAATTACTATGACTACGACTATGACAATATTAGTATTAGTACTAGGCAATTAAAAAAAATTTATTATATTATAAAAAGTTTAACTCAATAAATAATACTGACAACACATTCCAATGGTTCAATGCAATAAATAGGTCTTTACAATACAAGATGCAGAAAAAAAATTTAGTTTCATTTTCATTTTATATTATAAAGTGTTGCCTTATAATACATGTACATTAAAAAAAAAAAAAAGTTAAAATTTCTTATGTTCAGAGTTTCCTCAAACTTTTTAAAAATTTCATTTGAAACAAAAATAAGCTCATATGACATGCAAATTATTCATTTTTTTGTTCAAAATTTTAAAGGCCATTAACATGCAAAAAATATCCTGAAATTTGCTGCATGCTAATTCTAAGCTGTTACATGTTGTCTGGCATTTAACTGCACAGTGGTGAAGCTTAGAGGGAACATTGGTTATGTTATATTTGTCATTTATTTCAGCTCCGATAAGAATTCATGTGTGAATATTATGGGAAGCCAAGAGATAGCATTATTTCATAAAACCTTGAGAAAACACATCTTTTTGCACCCAACTGATAAGAAGCGTCGATATCATGCAGTAAAAGCAGCTCTACTTAAAGACAAGCAGAAATATTCTGATAGGTTTGTTAATTATCTTCCTTTTTGTGTGCGATGATAATGTATCATTTTAGAAATCAGACTTGGTGAAAATATATCAGTGATCAACTTAGTGCTAATAAAATTAGTTTTTTCTTTGCTCTGTTAGAGTTACTGTCTCATTTTTGTTGATAAAAAACACCACATATCACATATGTTTGAGCAAAAAGAAATATGTTGTTCATAGGATCTCACTTTTCATATGTTTGTACTAATTTTTATTAATTTTATAAGTCGACTGCTGTTTCTTTCATATGTTTGTACTAATTTTAATTAATTTTATGTGTCGACTGTTGTTGCTTTCATATGTTTGTACAAATTTTAATAAAATTTTAATAAATTCTTTAAAAAATTGTTTTTGAACGACCCTATTATTATAATTAAATTTTGTTTAATTATTTACATCTAATTCTAATGCTTTTTGTTTATACTGATAACTCATTCATATTTTATAGAAAAACTAAGCAGCTAAAGAGAGGTGTCACGTGATAATTTGCAGATTAGTAATTGAGAGAGATCACGTGACGAGAGAGAACGCTAGAGGGCGGGAGTGAAAGTGAAGCAGTCAGTTGTGTGTTAGTAGTTGATGAAACGTGTGTAGGAAAATGGCAGGAAGCCAGACGGATTATATTGATGTATAAAGTGTACATATTTCTAGTTTGGATTAAAGTTAATTAGTTACCAAAAACTTCTGTGTTCTTAATGCTACTTGTCAGTATACGCCTACAACAGTGAAAAGGCCTAATTAGAAACGTCAGATAAAGAAACAGTTACAAGAGGAAATTCTATTAGATGATCAGTTAAAGAATAGTTTAAAAAACAACTATGTTGTATACTAGGTGCTCAAACTCAAAGTTAAAGATGCAATAGTTAAAGATTTAGTGGATGACATTTTTGATATACAGAAAATGTTACAAAAATGTTGTCTGATGATTGTTTTGTGTGTATATTGTACCATGTTTATTGAACATTCCAGACTGCAAGGGGCTCTGTTGGATGTTAATAATTTGAAAATTGTTGGGGACCGTCATTTGGTTGTTGATGGATATCTCAGTATGGAGGTTGTGGCAGATTTTTATGTCTTCAGTCCAAAACTTGGCCAGGTCCTCAATGGAGTTATAAATAAGGTAAAGCAAAATCTACTGTTTAAATGGTAAGAATATTACAATTAGTCATCAGCTTGTATAATGTAAACCAAATGTCATTAATGGCGTAACTAAAATCAGGTGATTTTTAAAAATATTCCAATAAATGACATAATATAAGTTTGAAAATCTTTTTTTTCCAGTAATATTGGAATTAAGTCACACATGCTTACTAATGTAGAAAAAGAACCCCACATTACATTACAATGGATATAAATGTTGTCAAAAACATACTTGTTAATTCAATTATACAAATTTAGGTCAGAACAGTGCATTGAACTTGACCACTGACAAGTTTAAAAATTTAGTTGATGAAAATTTTTCACTCTCCTTAATAATAATTAGGCCAAACAGTTTATTAAAATTTAAAATATTCTTATGCAATCTTCTTACCCTGTCATGTTTTTTTTTATTCTTGATTAATTGTGTTTCATTAACAATTAATAACAGCTATATTTCTTTAACATTCCGCAGTGCAGCAAAAGTCACATAGGCTGTTTAGTAATGGACACATTCAATGCAGCTTTGACGCTTCCTCAATCTTTTCACCTCTCCCCTAGTATTGGAGACTCCTGCACCTTTCAGGTGAACGAAGTCGTAGTGGATGGAGAATTTTTATTTATGAGAGGAACTTTGAAGAGGTGAGCTGAAGTAAAAGTTAATATTTCTTTTTACAGTTTCCTTGTCACAAACGAAAGGAAATTTTCTCATGGCTGTAATATTTGTACCCCTGCGCACTTTTTTTATAGTTGAACAATAAGTATTTTGATTTGAGAGTGTGATACATATCTGTCCTCAGAGCCACCAGTTATGCAACAGTTTAAATTATGACCAGCTAGCCACACAATCCCTTGTTCATTAATGGTGGCTAATACCACAGAGTAGTCCACTTTATGTAAAAACAGTAAATTTAAATGATTGAAGCCACCGGGCTCTATGTGGTACCATTCAAAGTGATCTCCCATTTGTTATTGTACTGGTTCACTCCCCTGCTAGTTACATAGAAGTATCACTTCACAATTTAAAAAAATGTTGTTCTGCCCTAACTTTAAAATCATTTAATTAATCTATAGCCACACAATCCCTTGTTCATTAATGGTGGCTAATGAAACTTGTGAACACTACTTCACTTGCCCCATAGGCCGTCATGGTCTGAAAAGGGTTTATTATTATTATTATTATTATTAGTAGTAATTCAGTCTCAAAACATCTCGGTAAAAATTTCTTTTAATTTTTTTTTATTACTCTGTAGTAATATTAGCTTGAAGCATTTTGAGTCCATTTATTGACCTAACTTTTTGTTACAAACATTGACAATATCCATAGAACAGAGAATGTATCAGGTCACATGAATCCTTGATTAAATGCTTTGTACTTGCTTAACATTGACATCAACTAGTAACAGCTCTAATGTGTTCATCTAGTTTCCATCTTGACTCTTTCCAATATCCTGTCAACTTTTTGTGACATCAAAATGGATGCTTTCTTTTAAACAGTGTAGCCAATATCGATTTTTTAATACATGTTTTTTTTTTTAAAAATCAAACAGAACTCATCTCTGTTGTATTACAAATTATGTAAGTCATCATATGCTGTTTTAAAAATTTCACGTAACCTTTTCTGTTTCCTGTGCTAATATTTCAATGCTATAACTCATCTCCTTATCCTTATATTCCACATCCTAGTGTCACTCCCAGGCCAAAACCTGTCAGTCTGGGCGATGAGGAAGGTGATGTCAAGCTACACGTGGCCGTGCTTCCTGCAACATCCAATGTTGAAGATGCACTTCAGAGCACATCCGTTGTCATTAAAGAGGAACCTCAAGAACAAGAAATCAAAGAAGAATTGCTTGATACCTCCACACATTCCAAAAAGACAAAGAAGAGACGGAAGACAGATGGTAGTAGTACACCGACACCAAGGAAAGTCAAGAAAGAGTAAAGGAACTTTTTTTCAATGTTTTGGGCTTGAGTTGTTTTTAAAAAAAAAATGAAATCTTTAATTGTGTCACACTCTGTCCTTTGTTACATGAAATCTTTTATTGTGTCACACTCTGTCCTTTGTTAACACTCTGTCCTTTGTTACATGAAATCTTTTATTGTGTCACACTCTGTCCTTTGTTACATGAAATCTTTTATTGTGTCACACTCTGTTCTTTGTTACATGAAATCTTTTATTGTGTCACACTCTGTTCTTTGTTACATGAATTCAGAAGTGTAACTGGGTTTTTCGCACCCTTGAAAAATGATACATGGATAGTGTGAAGATCCATGGTTGTTCTATTGGTTATCTTTCCTTATCTACTCTCACTGTTATTCTGCTCTTCACACACTTTGTTAATTACTCTTTAAACACTAAACACCAAGGCAGAATGTACACTTCATTACTTTTAATCTCTTAACTTCAGTACATTCATTATTCGTGCATCTCTCTACATATGCGTCTGTCTACCTCTCCTCATACTTCATAACTCTTTCTTCTCCCTGCGTGTCTCTCTCTCCTTCTGTGCTTCAGTCAGTCTCAGTCTGAGCGTTAGTCCATTCCAGGCTCCGCCCCCCTAGACTTCGCTGTCCGAAAGTCAACCGTCAATCATCTTGTACCACCCCTAAGTAAGACGGGGGTAGGTGGGTGTACCCCGTCATGGTCAGTAATCCCCCCCCTTTCTTTGTTTCTGACCCGCTCTCCATGTCGGTCCCTTTCATCTACCGTACGGCCGAGTATCATCTCGGTCTGCCATACCTGACACCTGGGCTAGACTATTTGCCCGTGGTCAGCTGCCGTCCACAAAGCCCCGCTCGTGCTTTGATTCCCAAGTTCGCACCTCCGGCCGCCTGGACTCACCCGTTAGTCCAGCGGCACATCAAAGGCCAAACATACGCAGCGCCCTAACCGCCCTAAATTCCCCACACAGTCCCCCTACTTTCAAAATTTATGTCGCCCTCGACATTAAAGAACCCTCTCGGTGTATGTTTGTTTAAAATTGGCTTCGAGTGACTAAGACCCTCTGGCAAACAATTCAAAACAATTACACGTAACGAAACAGGTAAACAGGGTATGA
>MUZC01000812.1:433393-457736 GCA_002072015.1 Radix auricularia | reverse complement strand
ACTGGTAGGTGACTTGAAGAACGAACTACATAATGTTTTCTGCTACATCCTTATGGGTAACGATCTCTTAGGACGCGTTGCAAGATTCTATCCCACCGCTGCCACCATTTTGTGAAGATCCATGGTTGTTCTATTGGTTATCTTTCCTTATCTACTCTCACTGTTATTCTGCTCTTCACACACTTTGTTAATTACTCTTTAAACACTAAACACCAAGGCAGAATGTACACTTCATTACTTTTAATCTCTTAACTTCAGTACATTCATTATTCGTGCATCTCTCTACATATGCGTCTGTCTACCTCTCCTCATACTTCATAACTCTTTCTTCTCCCTGCGTGTCTCTCTCTCCTTCTGTGCTTCAGTCAGTCTCAGTCTGAGCGTTAGTCCATTCCAGGCTCCGCCCCCCTAGACTTCGCTGTCCGAAAGTCAACCGTCAATCATCTTGTACCACCCCTAAGTAAGACGGGGGTAGGTGGGTGTACCCCGTCATGGTCAGTAATCCCCCCCCTTTCTTTGTTTCTGACCCGCTCTCCATGTCGGTCCCTTTCATCTACCGTACGGCCGAGTATCATCTCGGTCTGCCATACCTGACACCTGGGCTAGACTATTTGCCCGTGGTCAGCTGCCGTCCACAAAGCCCCGCTCGTGCTTTGATTCCCAAGTTCGCACCTCCGGCCGCCTGGACTCACCCGTTAGTCCAGCGGCACATCAAAGGCCAAACATACGCAGCGCCCTAAGCGCCCTAATTTCCCCACAATAGTAAGTAGGAAAATACCAAATTTTAATAAATTGAAGGATTAGTCCTTGGTGCCCTAGGCCACTGCCCTAATGCAAAGTCGTTGTTACGCCTCTGCTCGTATCACACTCTCTCCTATGTTACACTCAGTTTTTTTTCTAAATTTATTTATACCACAGAGCAGTCCACTTTATGTAAAAACAGTAAAATTTAAATGATTGAAGCCACTGGACTCTATGTGGTACCATTCAAAGTGATCTCCCACCTGTTATTATACTGGTTCACTCCCCTGCTAGTTACATAGAAGTATCACTTCACAATTTAAAAAATGTTGTTCTGCCCTAACTTTAAAATCATTTAATAAATCTTTAGCTTAAACACACACACACACACACAAACTTGTCTAGCACAATCACACTAGAATGTCCACTGGTCAAGGCCATGGTCACAATATATCCAGGTCACAGGTAAACAAATCTTCAAGGTTAAAATTATACATGCCCTTGAAGCTAGGCTATAAATAGTGATATTTCCTGTAATGTCAGATGACTTGAGCCAATATAACAGAAGGGATCAAGTCAATGTTGTTATTTGTACGTCTTATCCTGGCTACTCTGACATTTGGGATATTTTTAATGAAATAGCCTTGCCATACACAGAGCAATGATACTTTCTTGATCAGCTATTATCTGGGCTAAAGTCATTACTTAACAATATCTCGGTCGTACGATAGATTAAAAATAAGCGTGTACCATGGACTGGTTAGCGCTTGGCTATCAAAGGCACAATACTCTACTAGAACCGTTTGTTATTGTTTTGCTTTCTTTTTTATATGATAAAAATACATCCCATTAGCAGTCCACTCTAAGATAAGTGGGTTTTTTTGTTTTTTTTTTGCGGGGGGGGGGATAGGGGAAAAGATAACCGTATTACAACTCTGTTAAATCAGCTCCATTAACTTTACCTCTTAACGTCTACATGGAGTGGCTGATTGGGAAGAACTCTTTTTCTCGATGACGCTGCAACTGGTATATAATGTATGATCCTTCGATTTATTGAGTGGCTGATTGGGAAGAACTCTTTTTCTCGATGACGCTGCAAGACTGCTATTATATATAATGTATGATCCTTCAATTTATTGAGTGGCTGTTTGGGAAGAACTCTTTTCTCGATAACTCTGCTAGACTGGTATCCTATATAATGTTGGATCCTTCAATTTATTGAGTGGCTGTTTGGGAAGAACTCTTTTCTCGATGACGCTGCAAGACTGGTATCCTATATAATGTATGATCCTTCAATTTATTTAGTGGCTGTTTGGGAAGAACTTTTTTCTCGATGACGCTGCAAGACTGGTATCCTATATAATGTTGGATCCTTCAATTTATTGAGTGGCTGTTTGGGAAGAACTCTTTTTTCGATGACGCTGCAAGACTGGTATCCTATATAATGTTGGATCCTTCAATTTATTGAGTGGCTGTTTGGGAAGAACTCTTTTCTCGATGACGCTGCAAGACTGGTATCCTATATAATGTTGGATCCTTCAATTTATTGAGTGGCTGTTTGGGAGGAACTCTTTTCTCGATGACGCTGCAAGACTGGTATCCTATATAATGTTGGATCCTTCAATTTATTGAGTGGCTTTTTGGGAGGAACTCTTTTCTCGATGACGCTGCAAGAATGGTATCCTATATAATTTTGGAAAGTGTTTTGGTCAAACATGTTTTTAAAAACTCGACATCTAAACTTGGCAAAAAACGTGTTCACAAATCTATTACATGCAAAATTAATAATAATAAATTGATAATTTTTTATAGCGCTGTAGCCCCGTAAGGAACTGTGCTCACAGCGCTTTACATAAAAATAATCGAACACATGTGTATCAATGCATTGTGTGTGAAACATTCATATCCTAACCACAACATAAATAACAGAACAGTATACATAAGCTACATTTACCATTAGAAGAAATGTTGTTTAAATTATTCTGAAGGTAAAGTTTTAAGAGATGTGTTTTGAGTGCAGTCTTTAGCGCCTTACTGTGAATTTGTAATGGTGTTGACTTAGTGCCATAGGCTGCGATGGACTGAGGATCTGTATGTCCAAGTTGATAAAATTGAGACATTGCATGAATGGGAGCAAAACTGAAAAGTTGCTGCAGGGAAGACTGAAAGAGGCAGATAGTGAGAACAGACACAATAACTATCAATATGTCTAATTAGGTCACTTACATAGTAACATGTTTAATTAGGTCACCTTACATATCAATGTCTAATTAGGACATCTTACATACCAATATGTCTAGTTAGGCCATTTTACATATCAATATATCTAATTAGGTCATCTTACATATCTATATGTCTAATTAGGTCATCTTACATATTAATATATCTAATTAGGACATCTTACATATAAATATATCAAATTAGGTCATCTTACATATCAATTTGTCAAATTAGGTCATCTTACATATCAATTTGTCAAATTAGGTCATCTTACACATCAGCATGTGAGATATCACAGTGACCTCTAACTTTTCACATTAAATCATTTAAATTTAGAAATAAAATAATTACTATCATATTAAAAATTGAAAATCTTTAAAAGTCTCTTAAAATTTTACATTTAATTACCACAAACTAAGATTTCCAAATGAACCTATATTTTTTTTCTGCAATTATTTAAAGAACTTATTAGTCTAAAAAAGTCTTTTTTATGTCAAAACTAAAGATAGTCATGTAACTATTTTAACTCAATCCATTAAAAAGATAAGACTGGAAAATCTAAAATTTCAAAATTTAATTGTCAACCTTTATATTGAAAGTGAAAGTTTGTCACATAAACTCATTCACTTACAACTTAGTTCTATAGAAACACAGTTAAATTTTAAAGCCACAAAAATAATAAAAGCTTCCTAATTCTTTTTAAATGAAAATGACACTACATTTTCTTTTTAAAAAATAATTATTCCTATAAGAATCATCTAAAATTGCACCATGTATCAACATAGACTCGGTGTTCATATAGACTCATTATTAACATAGACTCACTGTCAACATAGACTCCATCTCCACTTAGACTCAGACAAACTGATTGGGCAGAATTGAGACGAAAAAGAATGTGCTTCTAATGGACTAGAAAGTAATGGGTACACTTAATGGCGTCACAAGGGGTGCGATGGGAGTGGCCCGCCCCAGGCGACACCATCAGGGGGGTGACACCGAAATCTAAAATTTTACTGTGTGCAATACAATTTGATGTCTTAAAAAGAGACGACACATTTTTTTCACCTAGAAAAAATTTACGAAATACAATGAAATACTTTAAACGTGAAAGCTTATAAATAAAAAAAATATCAGTTAACATACAATAATAAAACAGTCTCCACAAACTACACTAAAACAAATAAAAAAAAAAGAAAAGAAACAGCTGCATATGGCATGAAATAGTGGAGTCTTGTTTTCAATTAAATGAAATATAGCCAACTGGGCTTTGACATACCGACACCATGGTGAGACGAACTCCACCTCACTACTCCCTACACCCCAGTTGGGGGGGGGGGCGGGATAATATTTTTCTCAAAAAAATCAAAAGATGAGTTTTTGTGTGTTTTGTTAAGAGGAAAAATATGTAATATTTTAGTGACACCATTATAAGGGATGACACCAAAATGTAAACTTATGTATGTTCCCATTACTTGGAACTGGAAGACTCGGAGGAGTTCTTTGGGTTAAGTCGTGAGGGGTGACACCATGAGCTTCCACCCCGGGTGACAACAGCCCTAATGTCGTCTCTGGGTACAATAGTGGAGGGTAGGCAACTACTTTCGGTTTGGCCGACATAGTTATAGTATAGCCTGACGATATGTAGTATGTACTCATGTTGGCCAGGTATTGCTGAATGATCTGTGCCAGGTATCCTTGACTTAAAATTCATCAACGATTTTACCAGATTGTACTAAATAATTTACATGGACTAATTCATGTAGAAATGTTAATGACTAGCACACACACAAATGTATAATAAAATATTATTCGTTTTGAATAAATTATCTAAATGCAATTATCTGGTGCTATTCTGTTTCCGGTACAAATTTAGTTTGGAATTCTTGGCCAATTGCACTGGACCAATTGTTCGCGCACTTCCGCTGATTTCGTTCCAATTTTAAAAGTAAATTCAATAAATGAATTTCGGAACTAAAGCGAAAAAAAACAACAACCTCAAAGTTAACTATCTAAAGCCAACAGGACGTTTTTATAATCAAACTTTGGTATAACTATAAATAAAAGTTTTATTTTGATTGAACTCTAATAGCAGCTCCCGAATAAGCATCAGCAACATTCACCACCCACAGCCCAAACAGGTCATGTCTGGACCACGTGAGACCATGACAGGTGTCAGAATATCGCGTCAAATTTCACCCGAGCTCTGATTCAGACCAAGTATTTGAAAAGATTTTGAAAGGGACTCGGTAGACGGTTGGTGTAAGTATAACTATAACACGATTCGGATCCTATCTCTTTGGTTTTGGTAGAGGTGGGGGATGAAGAGTTAATTTAGGTCAATGACGCCTTGACAGAGACGGTATCGGGTTCCTGGACAAAAGTGTTGTACTGAATCACCCTTTCCCTCTCTACGCTATATATATACACGTTCTTCTAAATACTGCTACTGCTAGTACCACTACTACTAGAGGCGTCACTAGGGTTGGTGTCACCCAGCGTGGTCGGCCATGGCTTCAGCCCCTCACACATTACCACATAGACCTCCCCTGAGTCAACCAGTGCCAAATAGCATGAACATACATAATTTTACTCTTTGGTGTCATCCCCTGAGTTGAAGTGAGTTGGTTTCACCCGGTGCGGTCCGCACCACCCGCAACCCGCAAGTGATGCCCCTGACTAGTATTACGCATTGGCATTGTCAGGTAAAGCTTGTCTGTTGAGGAGGGGGGGCCTCCGAATGTGCACCTTTAATACTTTGTGAGCAATTGTTTCAGTTTTCACTTTTCAATTCTTAAAATAATAATCCATATGAAGTGACTACAGCTTATAATGTATTCCATGTCAGGTGTTAGGGAAGAGAGAGGGCGAAAGAAACGGAGGACTCCATTCATTTCCGTAGGGGAGCTACACAAACAAGAGGGCGTGGTCTTGTGGTTTAGGCTAACTACATGTGGGATTGGCCGATGGGCTGACTCAAATTGACTGGGCGGGCCAGTAATCCTGGAATGGGCTGACTCAAAGTGACTGGGGGGAGGCAATAGTCATAGAATGGGCTGACTCAAAGTGAGTGGGCGGGCCAGTAGTCATGGAATGGGCTGACTCAAAGTGAGTGGGCGGGCCAGTAGTCATGTAATGGGCTGACTCAAAGTGAGTGGGCGGGCCAATAGTCATGTAATGGGCTGACTCAAAGTGAGTGGGCGGGCCAATAGTCGCGGAATGGGCTGACTCAAAGTGAGTGGGCGGGCCAATAGTCGTGGAATTTTCTGACTCAAAGTGACTGGGTGGGCCAATAGTCATGTAATGGGCTGACTCAAAGTGAGTGGGCGGGCCAATAGTCGTGGAATGGGCTGACTCAAAGTGACTGGGTGGGCCAATAGTCATGTAATGGCCTGACTCAAAGTGAGTGGGTGGGCCTGACTCAAAGTGAGTATGCGGGCCAATAGTCGTGGAATGGGCTGACTCAAAGTGAGTGGGTGGGCCAGTAGTCATGTAATGGGCTGACTCAAAGTGAGTGGGCGGGCCAATAGTCGTGGAATGGGCTGACTCAAAGTGAGTGGGCGGGCCAGTTGTCATGTAATGGGCTGACTCAAAGTGAGTGAGCGGGCCAATAGTCGTGGAATGGGCTGACTCAAAGTGAGTGGGCGGGCCAATGGTCGTGGAATGGGCTGACTCAAAGTGAGTGGGCGGGCCAATAGTCGTGGAATGGGCTGACTCAAAGTGAATGGGTGGGCCAATAGTCGTGTAATGGGCCGACTCAAAGTGAGTGGGCGGGCCAATGGTCGTGGAATGGGCTGACTCAAAGTGACTGGGCGGGCCAGTAGTCGTGGAATCGGCTGACTCAAAGTGGTAGTGTATATATTATATCAATGATGAATAAATCCGCCCCTCCCCACACACAAAAAAGCTTATAAAGTGCAGTTTGAACTTAGACTAGTAACCGAGATGAGATGTGTTGAGCCGGATCATTACAAAGCCAAGTTTTGGCTCTGAACTCTTCTAATAATTATTCAGAGGGTGACAATTGCAGGCCAGTCTTAGGCCACAGCAACCTATGCGGCCACAATGGGCTCCTCGCTTTCATAGGCCCCACCAATCTTTATTTTCACTAATTACCCTTAATGATTCCATATACCTAACCAAACACGGCCTCACGCTATCCGTTTCGCTTACTTAGCCCCATAGGGCCCCGCAATTGCTAAGACCGTCCCTGCCTATTTCCACAAAACCTAAAAATGTCTAGCGGCGTCCCTGGAGATGGGGGTAAGGCTAAATGTAATTGACCTTTACCAGCAGCACACATTAAAAGTCGGTCCCATATTTAAATAAATGATAAAATATATTTGAAGAAATATTAACATCGGGTGGGGGGGGGGGGGGGGATTGTAGTTATAAAAGCCATAAAAAATATTACGGTCAACCTTGTTGTTTAAATATTATATTTACATTTAACTAAACCAAAATTATTGAACCATTCATTCCATGATGACTTTTAAGTTTTAAATTCATTGATATATCATTTTGAATACCTTCGTACTCACCGTTCTTCTTAGTTCATTCTTAAATTTTTCAGTTAATTATTATTTTGTTACCCCGAGTATGGTCTCAACTAATAATGGCAATTACCAGAGACAAAAACATTCACCAATACATTTCTACATTCGGAGAACAAGTTTTTTTAAATTTTAAAAATTATCTTCGATTATCGAGCAGTAAAACTCTAAACCCAACAGGGAATGTGGTTTAATTACAACTTAGTGGTGTAGTGGGTCTGGCCAATTGGTCATTAATTCCCCCCCCCCTTTTTTTGTCACCTCTTTATTGCCTTTGAATGACGAAAATTTGTTTTTAAATGAGGAAAGAGAAACAAAAAAGAAATAACAAATTAATCGAAAGCCTTCGTCCCCAAAAGAGGCGTAGATC
The DNA here is from genome assembly GCA_002072015.1 of Radix auricularia. Classification (NCBI taxonomy): domain Eukaryota; kingdom Metazoa; phylum Mollusca; class Gastropoda; family Lymnaeidae; genus Radix; species Radix auricularia. Next base: position 449,855 of record MUZC01000812.1, on the reverse strand, counting down.
TAACTGGGTTTTTTGCGCCCTTGGCTAATTTAATTTTTGGCGCCTTGATAAATTGACAAGTTTCAGTTTTGCGACTTTTTCAATTGTTCGAAAAAATAATTGAATCTCCAAATTTTATTTAAGATAATAATTACGTAGTCTGACTTAATTATTATGGTTTAAATGTATTATATCTAAATGTAATTAATTAATTACTTTTTTTTAAAAAAAAATTGAAGATTAAAGTGAAATATATGAATATTTTTTTTTTTAAACTGGAAAGTCGTGGGTGCCCTTTTGAACTAGTGCAGGCCGGCGCCCTTAGCAACTGTCCCAATGCAAAGCCGTTGTTACCCCACTGATCCCCAAACTAAAATAAAAGGGCATAAATATACACCGAAAATTGCTTTCATTTCTAAAGATACCCCGGGGGTAATTGTAAACAAATTGAAACAGAATTTGCGCAGACGAGTTCTAGATGTTTCTAAAATTTCAATTTCAATTTTTTAATTTTTTTAATTCTTATTACCCATCTTCAAACTCGCACATTTTCCTATCTGTACAAATAAGCTCTATTTTTATTCTTGGCGACTTTAATTAATTCGTCAATTTATCCAACTCACATGACAAATAAACCGTTTAAAAAAAAAAAAACACCCTCAATACTCTCTGCTCACTGCTCATTTTTTAAAGTTAATACAGTAACGGAGTCAACAATATCATCTAATTCTAATGGCGCCATTTCGCCCAGCAAACAATCCAAACATTTCTCTTCAAATATTTTTATCGATACAATTAATTAGTCCACCAATCAATACGTTGTCCTTAAGTAAAATATTTCTAAGCCTTAATTTTAATCCAAGTAGATTTTTTTTTTCAGACTTGGATATTAGGCGATCACAAAGCTGTCGCATGGACGCGACGTTTTCAGCCAATCGTTGAATGAAAGCGCGATAGCAGCCAATTAGAAAAGAGCGCGGACGTAAACAATAGAAAACGATGCTTTAGTTCTTTAGAAATGCTGTCTTCAGTAGGCTGGCTTCCCTGTTGTATAAGTATGGCGCAAGGCACCCTACCTGGTGCAAAACTTTGACGGCACGTGTTTTGGTGAGGATATTAAGATTTCCTACAACCTTTTAGAGGTGAGCAACTAAAAAAAAAGTATTTTTGAAATGAAATAAGCAGATACGTGGAGCTTTGGTGGAATTGCAGTTATTGGAAACGTGTAATTAATGATATTACAATTATATATATAGTTATAGGCTATTTGCATTTCTCCCCACTCATTTGGCGATTAATCATCCACACGTAAAGACTATCAATTAAAAACTAAAAAAATGTATAAATATTTAATTTTTAAAAAATGTAAATTTTCTAAGAATTTACTTTTTATTTATAATACACAGTATTAAAAATGAACGCTATATAGTGGGTGTGTGAGGGTAGGTTATCTTTGTCACGTGACTGGAGGAAATCTTTGAATTTGCCTCCACTGTTTGTGTTACTGAAGACGCTGCCTGAAAATATGCCATTAAATTAAATAGTAGTTTCTAAATGTAGACTGTAAAGGAAAATAACTCACTGTTAACAATTCCTCAATTTCCCCATGTTTGTTAAGTTAAAGATTGTTAAGTTCATGTGTTTTTTTTTAATTAAAAAGTTGAGAGGAAGGAATTCGTCTAGAGATAAACTTAAGAGTTTAAATCCATTTTTTTTCCTATAAAAAATAGTTCTAGAACATATTTTTTAATGGAAATTAATGATGCAATAAAATTTAAACATTATTCTTCATTAACAATTCAGTTTTTTCTCTAAAGAATTGACCAATAATGATATTTTAAATAGCTGCTAATACACACGAGCTCCATGAATATTTAAAATAAATTTAATAATTTATAGAAAGTTGGATTCGTGAGCTGTGTGGGGGTGGGTTGGAGATTTCTTACAGTCTCATAATATAAAGGAATGACATCATCAGATTATTTGTAAAAACTTATATAGGGAATAATTGTGATTGTAAATGACAGATACAAACTCTTGCAACAACACACCAACATTCAGAGAGAGAGAGGGAGAGAGAGAGAGAGAGAGAGAGAGAGAGGAAGAGAGAAAATTACACAGAATGCGTATGAGTGGTAAGGACAGTGATAGTAGGATGTGGGTAGGTGAAAAGTTCCAGAAGTTATTTATTCGATAGTTTTAAAAGTGAGTGACACAGCCACACAGCCGAGATTGGTTTATCAAAATGTATTTCGTAAAGTAGCACACGTAACTTGGATGGACTGAAATGATTTCGTTATGAACAGTACGACCGCAACACGACAACACTCGGTAAGATGGTAGTCGCTGTTTGTTCTGGTCCCAAGTTATGTACAATCTAAGCTGAAATTTTATTTCATTTCGACCCCACCGCCAACATGTTTGATATAAGAATTCTTTCCCTTGGTTTCTGTCGATCACTTTATTAATGACGTATTTTGATTGTCAATTACTAGAAATAACCACTTGCTGTTTCTTCTTCAATATCTTCGATAGCTATAGCATTTGTGAAAAAAACAACCAAAACATCATTTTGTTGTTTCCTATTTCATTTATTTTAATTAACTCTATTTGATCTGTTACCATTGCCACACACTTGATTCTGCACATATCAGCGACGACTACACTACTATTCGTACACAAAACTTCAACACTTTGCTACACAAAAAATTTGGGTATCGGGATCGTCTGATTATTTAGTTGAGAAATCACGATACCATGATTTTGCGTCGATCATGTCAACAGTGAACGTGATCGCGTGATTGAATGAGCCGAACATTTGTAAATCCTGAGCTGATTACCTTTTTTAACTATGTAAGTTGACATTGTCTAGAACTTTGCCCCGTTTGTGTTTTTATTTTTGTGTGTCTTTGTGAAGACGTTACATATTTTAGCATTTGAGATAACAACTGAGATAACTTATAAAGTCTTGTGTGTTATGTTAGATCATCTGTAGCATGTGAACCAACACGCTGAGATAATAATAAAAAAAATCAACTACAGATAAGTACCTTGACCATTTCATGTATTCACTTCATGGCGTTGTTCTGCCATTATGTCGAAACTAAAATGTTGATCTAATCCATTGGCTGCCCTTTTTTTATCTTTTCTGTAAAGTATTTTAGTGTTGGTTATCTATTGAACTTTTCATTAGACTCTTCTGGGCTATAAATATATAACACGGTGCAAAATATCGCGTCTTATGTGAAACAAGTGTCTGCATCATAAAAAGAGAATCGACAGTAGATGTTTGAAATGTTCTCCTGGCCCGTTTTAAAGACCGTAATCGATTTCATTAATTAAATTTAGACTGCAGATCAAATAGTACAGGTAGAAGGGTTAGGTGCGTCATCACCTGAAACATTGGAATGAAACTGATAATCAGTCATCTGACATTATTAAGTTACATGTTGGAATTCGACTGAGGTACATCTGACACACATCGGCCGTTAGTACTATATCAATATAAAACAACAGCTGACCATCAATCTCCCGTGTTGTTAGACAGAACATACTTCCTTATCCGAACAATGTTCTTACAAATGGTTAGGTTCAGCATGAACATGACATCAAGACCAAGTCATTTTAGTATTCAAATAAGCCACCAAAAGCGTGATCCATTATTTATTTCGTTTTTCCCTTTTAAAAAAAGAATCAGACTTCAAAGCAATATTTAAAATGGCAGATCGATATGTTTGATATTAGAACTGCTCATTAAGAATATTAATCTGCTTTTGGGATAAACCCTTCTTCCCCCAGGGCCAGGGGTGAACCTTTCCTTCCTTTCTGCTACTACAAAACAAACAAAGTAAAATAATTATATTTTCTTCTGTTTAAAAAACATTTCAGTCAACAAAATCTCATCTTTGAGGAATTGAATGTATAAACAAAAGGGAGCTACAAAAACAAACTGATTTTTATCAAAGTGCAATGAAATGGTGCTAGCAAGCAGCTGTAAGCCAACCACTAAGGTCACGTCTGACAGGCCACGTCGAGACAGAAGCGAGTTGCTAAGGACGCTACCGCCATGTCGCGTCTGCAAGGAGGCGGCTTCCGGTTTTCACTACGGCGTCAACACGTGTGAGGCCTGCAAAGTGAGTTTCAAGTCATTTTGAACATTACTTAATGAAAAGTAAAATTAAATCACAAGAAATCAAACTACCGTTTATACTTGTTCTAAAGCGACCTTTTTTGGACAAAATCAAGGGGGAAACGTTGGGGCGGGGGGGGGGGGTCGGCTTATGAGGGGATCATAGGGCGAACTTTCCATGTATATTGAATAACTGTGTTGTTATTGAAGATCATTTCTATATTCTACAGGTTTCGACTGCTCTAACAGAGCTATAATTTAGTATTAAACATCTGGACTTAACTTTTAAAATAATTTCATCTATATGTGTGAATGTTGTAAATAAATCGTTTTACAAATGTCTTCAACAATGAATTTTAATGTACGTGCTTTCGCCACTGTTTACCAAAGAATTTTTTTAAAATACCGGTAACAGAGCACAAAGACAAAAGATGGGCATTACAAAGTAAACAATCATAATCACCGATTTAGCTCGCAGTTTTAAACAATTGGCTCATGAAGGAACGGGCTATAGAACTAGTACATACGTTAAATATTTAAATCTTAATAATAATGATAATAAGTGTTAAAAAGTCCATAAACATTTCAAGATGAAACACTCACTTCTGCTAACAGGGGTTCTTCAGACGCGCGTTGAAGCATGGTTCGACCTTCACCTGTAAATTCAAGCAGTCGTGTAACGTCACAGGGACATCCAGGACGCTGTGTTCTTTCTGTAGATTCCAGCGTTGTCTCGCTGTAGGGATGTCAACCAATGGTAATTTAAAAAAAAACACAAATATACTTTTAAAAAATATTTAAAAAAGAATCAGCCGCCAGACTAATCTCTATCTTTAATCCAAAATTTAATTTAGCGCTAAAGACCCTAAAATTATAGAAAAAAAAAAATATTGATTTTTAAAACTATTTAAAAAAAATAGCAGTCAACTTCAATGTTAATGCATTCATATGCCAAAAATTAATTCAACTAAATCTCCCCCCCCCCTCTCCTGATCTCCAAGTAAATTATAACATGTTACATATTCGATTACAACGATTTTACTATCTTGTTAGAGTCATAACGAGAAACTTAAAATCTTCAGTGTTCAAAGTATTTAACATATTCTATTCCCCCCCCNCCCCATCCCGTACAGCCATCAAAGTTGGGCGCTACACCCACGAGGCGAGGACCCGTAACATCATCGAGGTGAAATTCTTAGCCCAGCAAAAAGAGGGCGATCACTCACGTGAAACGTCCACCTGGCAACAGCACGGGGACTCGGCCAACCGAACGGAAGCCACGCGTGACGACATGCTGGTCCACGGAGACCACTGTCACACGGAACAACCTCCCAGGAAGCCACAGGGTCAACCAGAGATCACGTGCTCACCCTCAGAGGTCAGCGGTTACCCCTTTAAACCGGAAGTCCCCGGCAGCGCCGCCTATAAATGTGAGCATCCGGTCAGCTTCCTGGAAGCCGAGACCGACGTTGAATTCACGAACATTCCAAACTATCACCAGACTTGTTTCATGGAAGATAGTGGCTTCAGCCGAAACTCGGAAATAACTTTTCTCGAGGATCTGGGTCAAGGCTACGCCGTGCAAGAATACTCAAATAATCCGGGTTTCCACGAAAACGGAAGTTACTCGTATACCAGTTGCCATGGGGACGTATCGACACCATTCTACTATGGCGGGGATTACAAATTTGCACACGCCTTTCAGCAGACTATTTACTGTAACCCAGGGATGACAAGTGATTATTCAGCAGCGGATTTCTACGGGTCGGAGACTTCTTCGGATTCAAAGTCCTTTACCAGTAACCAGCCAACGTGCGTCCTTCAGAAGTCGTCCAGTTCTGCTCTGTTGCTGCGGATGGACAAGTTGCTGAAGGAGACGAGCATTTACAACGGCGACGTGCTGTTGAAAGAACACGTGGCTCTTATGATGCAGTTCCAGGTAAGGTCCCCCCCCCCCCAACTAACTTAAATATTCTATTCGTATTCAATAATAGTTATTTTATGTCTGTGTGTTCATCAGATTTTATTTAGAAATGGAACATCTTAAAATGATAAGTAAATTTGTGAAAATATTTTAGTTTTTTGTGTTATACTTGTCTGATGAAAGGATGAAAGGAGAGCGTTGTGGTTGTATGACTATTAAAAAAAAAGTATGAATATATTTTTAAATAGTAAATCGAACACAGTTGTCTTTGCTTGGACTCCTGTAGATATCTTACCCCGTGTATTCTTTTTTTGACTACCTGTTTTTTCTTTACTTCAAGTTTTTTTTTTTTAATCTTTTTTTTAAAACCCATGGTTTTCTTTGATTTGTTGATTTTAGTTGACTCCAATCTATGTTTAAGCACTTACTGTTAAGCTCTATAACTCCGTAACTCTCGCTACCAACTGCAACAACTATAAATAGATTGTGTAGGTAAAATAAAAACAAAAAGTTTTAACGTGGACTTCCAACCATTGTCCCCCTCCTTCCCCCCACACCACATTTACAGCAGGAGAACGTCCGAATGTCCAGGGGAAGCCTCCAGAAGCCGACCACCGACATCTCAGATGACCTTGACTCCATCATCGCCAAGTTGGTTGAGTCGCACGACAAGCTGGTCCTCGTGTCCACCTACTTCCCTGACGACTTCATCTCGGACAAACTCAAGGCACACTCCGTAAGTGAGGGGTTCAATAGTAAAGAGTCGTTAGGTATCGTCAGATCGTCTTTAGGTATCGTCCTATCGTCTTTAGGTATCGTCTTATCGTCTTTAGGTATCGCCTTATCGTCTTTAGGTATTGACTTTAGGTATCGTCATATCGTCTTTAGGTATCGTCCTGTCGTCCTTAGGTATTGACTTTAGGTATCGTCAGATCGTCTTTAGGTATTGACTTAAGGTATCGTCAGATCGTCTTTAGTTATCGTCCTATCGTCTTTAGGTATTGATTTTAGGTATCGTCAGATCGTCTTTAGGTATCGTCCTATCGTCTTTAGGTATCGTCAGATCGTCTTTAGGTACCGTCAGGTCGTCTTTAGGTATCGTCAGATCGTCTTTAGGTATCGTCAGATCGTCTTTAGGTATTGATTTTAGGTATCGTCAGATCGTCTTTAGGTATCGTCAGAGAGTCTGTAGGTATCGTCAGATCGTCTTTAGCTATCATCAGATCGTCTTTAGGTATCGTCAGATCGTCTTTAAGTATCGTCAGATCGTCTTTAGGTATCGTCAGATCGTCTTTAGGTATCGTCCTATCGTCTTTAGGTATTGATTTTAGGTATCGTCAGATCATCTTTAGGTATCGTCAAAGAGTCTGTAGGTATCGTCAGATCGTCGTTAGGTATCGTCAGAGCGTCTTTAGGTATCGTCAGAGAGTCTGTAGGTACCGTGATAACATCTCCAGTTATTGTCGAGGTGTCATTACGTATCATCGAATCGTCTGTATGACAGCCTCTGTAGGTGATATGTGATATCAACAGTAGGTATCGTCAGATCGTCTTTATGACAGCCTTTGTAGGTGATATGTGATATCAACAGTATGTATCGTGTAATCGTCTATATGACAGCCTGTGTAGGTGATATGTGATATCAACAGTATGTATCGTGTAATCGTCCATATGACAGCCTCTGTAGGTGATATGTGATATCAACAGTATGTATCGTGTGATCGTCTTTATGACAGCCTTTGTAGGTGATATGTGATATCAACAGTATGTATCGTGTAATCGTCTATATGACAGCCTGTGTAGGTGATATGTGATATTAACAGTATGTATCGTGTAATCGTCTATATGACAGCCTGTGTAGGTGATATGTGATATCAACAGTATGTATCGTGTAATCGTCTATATGACAGCCTCTGTAGGTGATATGTGATATTAACAGTATGTATCGTGTAATCGTCTATATGACAGCCTTTGTAGGTGATATGTGATATCAACAGTAGGTATCGTCAGATCGTCTTTATGACAGCCTTTGTAGGTGATATGTGATATCAACAGTATGTATCGTGTAATCGTCTATATGACAGCCTGTGTAGGTGATATGTGATATCAACAATAGGTATCGTGCAAACAAACGTCTTTATCGCCATTGAAGAATGTCAATATGCGATTTATATTATTTATTGACGAGTTAAACGATTTATTAAATTGAAGCAAAGACACTCTAACGAACCGATCCTTTTAATAATATCACACATGACGTCATCCGTAACGGTTCAAATTTAGGTAAGCTGTTGTCTGACAGGTCAGACATACGTGCAGGAGTATTATTTAAAAGAGCGAACCTTCAAAATATTTTTTAAATATAAAATCGAAAGTTTAAAAAGCGACATTTTTGTTTTTGAAAACGTTCATATAATAAACTGTCTATCGTCATCAGAAGCTGTGTAGCATGCGAGAGCACGTGATTGGTCAGCTCCCTGATTTGTCGGATGACCAGTACCTGGACATGTACAAGAGTACAGGCATCGACATGGACGGCAGGGTCAATAACATCAAGGTCAGTCAGAGGTCATCGTTTCTCTTTTGATCTTAACTGTCACTTTAGGTTCACTAACCTGGTCATTGAATGATTAAATTCAATGGTGCCATTTAAAGGCCTGGGATAATACTAACATAAGTTAAGTCTCAAGAGAAATTTATACCAATACTTGAGATTAATTACTATATATATTGAGCTGCTTTCAGATCCCCCATTTATTTCAATTTTTTAATGATCAGGCATAAAGTTAGAGGATGTATCTGTCTCCAGGTGAACATCGGTTACTTCGAGTCGTTCCTACGGTCTCTCATTAAGTTCGCCAAGTCATTGCCAGGTTTCAAAGCTCTGCCCCTAGATGACCAGACTCAGTTACTCAAAGGTAAGACGGTCAACCACCCCCCTCCCTGCTCTATCTAGCCACTACACAGCCAACTTTTCATCCACACCAATTTTAAGTCAACTTCCATGCAGTACTATTTTAGCCTTTATCTATCTTAAATTATGCACCAATTTTTGTTTATTCATTGACTAAAATACAATAAGCCGATGACTTATCCAGGGTCTTTCCCAACAGCATATCCATAGATCCACACTTCTACCAGCCAATACTTTATTGGCGCCTTCGTTCGTCCTGACACTCATCCTTCTTTTCCACTGCCACCTCATCATATCAACCCAAACCTGTGGCTCACTGACATACATCCACTAACTTGTATCCACCAAAACCTGTGACTCACTAACAGACATCCACTTGTATCCACCCAAACCTGTGGCTCACTAACAGACATCCACTTGTATCCACCCAAACCTGTGGCTCACTAACAGACATCCACTAACTTGTATCCACCCAAACCTGTGGCTCACTAACATACATCCACTAACTTGTATCCACCCAAACCTGTGGCTCACTAACAGACATCCACTAACTTGTATCCACCCAAACCTGTGGCTCACTAACAGACATCCACTTGTATCCATGCAGCTTCCTATGCCGACTTTTGGTTCTTGGGCACCTACAGGGGCTATAACTCCGACCTCAACTCCGTCATAATGCCCAATGGTCACTGCTTTCACAGGAATGACCTCTACAAAACGTTTGAACGGAAGTGGGTGGACTCATCGTTTCAGGTGAGAATCTTCTCCGTGACGTCAGATTAATTCACTCAGGTGCTAGCTCGTCTGCAGACATTTGTGAAGGTGATCCTCGTCTGACCCAATCAATCATCTATGATGATCCATTCAACCTATTGCACAATTAATCAATCAAAAAATCTATCAAAGTACTCCACGATCCCACGTACCAACTTGCACAGTCCCCTCCGTAAATTGTTTTGTATTTACAAAAACAAAACAACAACAAAAAAAAAACAAAAAAAACCCCCTCTCCATAACCCTATTGATACCCACGACTATCTGTGCATCCCTCTGGCCTAGGCCCAGCTCAGCCATGCTGTCAGTTATACCCTCTAGCTCGCTTATGTCACATTCACACTGTAAAACACAATGTCACTTTGGGTAAAGTTTACATTCTGTTTCCCTTCCTTGGTCACAGCTGGCTGAAGTGTTTCAGAGGCGTCCCATTGACTCCAGCCAGCTGATCATTGTCAAGTCCTTGCTGCTGACCATGACAGGTGAGACCTCGCAAATACCAAACATAAATAATTTTTTACAATATGATAATCTTTTTTTTTAAAATATAAACGAATAGAAAGAATAAATATACATTATGTTATTGGTAGATACGTGCATAAAAATTTGTCTGACGTAACATGGCCGTAGACAATTAAGTTTGGAAAGTTGATTGATTTCTGTATTGATTCCCTAGATCGATGCTCCGTTTTGAACCCACGTGCCGTGGAAGACATCCAAGATCTGCTATTGGCCTGTCTTCGACGCCAGCTGTCCGTCACCAGCTCTGGCCACGCCCTGTCACACCTGATTGGTGAGTCGCTGAACAAGCTCACCCTCCTGAGGCCTCTGTCCGGCCTCGACAAGCAAAATCTTCAGAAGCGGATATTCGTGGAGCACATGACAGGGCGGCCGCTCATCAGGGAGATGCTGTCATCTGTTTGACATATGACATCTACTTTAAAAAAATGTTCACAGAATGCCAGTTTTACTGCTCTTATCAGGTTATGAATCATTTTTCTTTCGAATGAATCCTGGTTTGGATACAAGCTTGAGAGATTATCGGTACGACACTCGGACTTATAGGGCCGTAAGACCCAAGACAAAAGCTGTAAGCTTGAGAGCTTATCGATATGGTACTCGGCATTATGGGTCCGTAGGACCCAAGACGAAAGCTGGTCATAGGTGGTCATTCGGGAGGGGTCTTTTACTTAAAGCTCCAACTCCAAACCAGGTCAAGCACGGCGATGTCAAGATCTAAGTTTATAGCTGGTCAAGCACAAGATCATATTGTCAAAGCTGGTCAAACCCAAGATCATATTTTCCAAAGCTGGTCAAACACAAGATCATATTGTCCAAAGCTGGTCAAGCACAAGATCATATTGTCCAAAGCTGGTCAAGCACAAGATCATATTGTCCAAAGCTGGTCAAGCACAAGATCATATTGTCAAAGCTGGTCAAGCACAAGATCATATTGTCAAAGCTGGTCAAACACAAGATCATATTGTCAAAGCTGGTCAAACACAAGATCATATTGTCAAAGCTGGTCAAGCACAAGATCAAATTGTCAAAGCTGGTCAAACACAAATTCATATTTCTCAAAAGCTTGTCAAACACAATATCACACTGTCCAAAGCTGGTCAAACACAAGATCATATTGTCCAAATCCAAAGCTGTCCGAGCCTGGGTCACAGGCTGTTAGCCCAAAGCTTAAGCACCGGTGTGACGTTCGGACGTTGTTTCTTAGTGACATTATTTTGACTTAAGACTTTTATATACCACGACAAAGACAAACCGAATGGCAGGACAGGATTCCCACACGCTGAAGGCATCGCGCAGACTTGTAACCTCTGCCACTTTTATCCGTCCCAACAGCCATCTACGCCCCCATAGCTCAATTAAAATTAACAACAAAATACGTTAATTGAAGTGGTCATAGTCTGTACTGACCCGCTGTTAATTGAAGTGGTCATAGTCTGTACTGTACTGACCCACTGTATATTTGTATATCATCGTTATGTTCATCTCCAACTCCAATGTAAACATTGCAGGAGGTCAAGTCCGTTGAAGGTGAAGGTTGAATCAAATGTGACTTCCTAAACTGCACTTTCTGAGAACACCGCGCATGCGTTCTTTGATTCAAAAGCAAAAATGGAATCTAATTTGTTGTTGTTTGTTGTAGTTATAATTATAATAACATATCATCATGTTTAAATGTTAAAAAGACTGTGTGTTTGTAGAAGATGCATTTGTAAAATACCAAAAGCAGATGACGTCATTGTCATCAAAAAAAAAATTCTTCAGTTAATCTCAACATTTTTCTTTTCTTTTTTTCCCAATAATCTTGAAATTTAAAAAAAATTAGAAAATTTTCAATGGTTTAAAAAAAGAGAAATCCTTAGGTTACAGTTAACCAATCTCTAGGAGAGAGTAAAACATTTTCAAAGTGTCTGTTAATGTAACACCACCCGAAATGACCGATACAAATTCTTTATTTCAGCGTTAGACTAGAGAGGAATTTATTAGATTGGAAAAATACCCCAAGCACGTTTTAAAAGTTTACTTCTTCCTTTGTATACGTAAACTTAAATATTGATTTATCAAATCTGTAGGCGGGGGGNAGGGAATGCCCCCCCTGGGGGGATCATATTTTTTTCAGGAATGCCCCCCCTGGGGGGGGGGGGAGGAGGAATTTAAATATTAATATAATTCAGGAACTTGACAAGAAATCCCGTGGTGTTCCTGAATTCCTTGTTGAGTTTTTTGGCTTGTGTAAAAAACACATCTTAAAATTTAATATACAAAATGCGTTTCTTCACCATTAACTCACACATTTGTGTTTATTGCCTCCTGTTCCCCACCCTCCCGTCACTAATACCAATATTAAACGTTAAACAAAGTGTCATGAATGCTCACTGACGCCTGTACAAAAACTCAAACACAGGAGTCATGATGGCCAGAGTATAAATCTTGGGGCATGCATTTATAAAAAGAAGAAAACAGCTCCTCCCCTCTGCTCGCTCGAATACTATTCGTATTTTTATTTATATAATTACTTTTGCAGTCCATTTCTAATATACGCATTGCTCAGTTAATAAAAACAACAACAAAAAACTACTCGTTCATTTAATATATGTATACATGTATATTTGTTTATATTAAAATATATTTTTTAAAAGACTGATTACGATAACAAAGAACAACTCGGCGTGTATCCGGCATCAAGGAGGCGGGGTGCTGTGGTACGGTTGTCCACATTGTGGAAGGTGAACCATGTGGCCTCAAAATGACTGAATTACCGTATATACTCGTTTTAAAGCCGACCGTCTTTGTACGAAATCTAAGGGAATATCGATGTTATTGTGGATCATCAATATTTTTGTCTACATTCTACAAGTTTGACTGCTCTAATGTATTATTAAACATCTGCACTTACCCTATTCCTTCATTTTATTTATTTTTGATTTTTTTTATAAACTGTTTTACAAATTTTGTTTTTAACAACAAATTTGAATCTACGCACTTTTGCGACTATTTACCAAAGAAACAAAAACATACCGCGGTAACTCTATAATATTCTCGTCCAAAAAGACAAGGGTCGGCTTATGGACGAACGAGGTTTTAGCGAGTATATACGGTATTTTACCCAGGACTTTATCTGAGTCCTTCTAAATCAAGGGTCTCAAACTCAAATTGCTCCGACGGCCAAGTGATGACTTTAGAATCTAAATCAATAAAAAGCCAGTCAGAGCAGTAGCAAACACGAACTGAAAGGTGTCCCTTTGAGCTTGATTATTTTGGTCTGGCTGGGAATAGACATATAGGGAACCTATGTATAGTCCTCCGGGCATCCCGATTCTGGGCGAGTCTCTCCACTATTTTTCAGTTATTGGCCAATTAAGTTATCTTTTACTTTTTTGTTAAAAAAGTACCAGAATGCATGAGAAAAAAAGGTACAGGAACGCAACGTGAAAAAGCAATCCAGGCAGTAATTTAAAAAAAGTATGTGGGGAAAAAAAGTTCTGAAACAACGTCCCGGTACGTTACGCGGGATAAAAGCTTTTAATTCACCAAGTTTTTTGACGCCTGCTTCCACTTCTCGCCGCCAAGTATCTCTTGGCCAGTCTATTTCCCGCTTTCCCTGAGGGTATCATCTGTGTCGGAAGCAGGTTTAAGTAGCGTATGTCCAATCCATCACCATCGTCTCTGTAGGATCACTAAGATTGGCCTCTCCTCTCTAGGCTGCCACAATTCAAGGCTGCTTATCCTTGTAGGGATGTGACTCTCGAGGATCCTTTACAGGCGCTTAGCCTATTAATAAATGACTGGATTTCATAAATTACTAATAAATAAATAATGCACGCATAGGGATTGCAGTTCATATATTTGCAAAACTTCTACCCGGGGGAAAAAAGAAGAAAAAGCAACAAACTAAACAAAATATACAAAATTAAATTGATATATATTTTTTTTAAAGTTCAACTTTACGTTTTTAGAAAGATGGATCTCATCGATTTACAAGAATTTGAGAACCTGTACACTGCCTAAATGTTACCAGTCCTTAAAATGACATTAAGATCAATTTACTCTTGGAAGGGTTCTCAAACATCATAATAAACAGCGTCCAACTTTTGGTGCCGCCCTGGTGTGATCATATTTATTTCAGGGAATGCCGCCCCTGGTGGGATCATATTTATTTCAGGAATGACGCCCCTGGTGGGATCATATTTATTTCAGGAATAACGCCCCTCAACACTGTACACACATGCAACTTTCATGGCATCTACTGTCCAGGAAACCAACAGTTTTAATTCCCTATTTCAAGAGCTTAGCTAATCTGGTAACGATTTAACTATTGTAACAAGCGATGTAAGAAGCCATGTAACAAGAGATGTAACAAGTGATGTAACAAGAGATGTAACAAAGTATATAAAAAGTTATATAACAAGTGATGTAACAAGTGATGTAACAAGCGATGCATCAAGTGATGTCCCGGGAAAAAAGAAAACAATGAGATAATTAAAAGAATATTCAAACCAGTAAAACGTTCGTATAATAACTAGAGCTCCCCCACCCCAAAACAACCACCAATAGAATGACATCATGAAATTAAGTTAAAAATTATAATAAAATATCATGAGTTGGGTTTCTGCGCGCATCAGCTAATGAACAGGGCTTAGTGGAGAAACGCGTGAATTAGACTTAACATTAAGGATGGGCTATGATGGGCGATTATTTTGGCTATAGGTTTGGCGGAATCTATCTACTATCTAAGTCGACACAGTTTGAATACTTTGAAAATTCCATTAAAACATGGCAGGTCGAAACTTGCTTCAATGAACAATTAATTACACATTTTGTACAAATCATTTCTTGATCAAATCACTCTCAAAAACGATATCTTCATGGGTTAATAAAAAATATTAAATTTTACAAGGTTTGAGAAAACAAGCA
The DNA here is from genome assembly GCA_002072015.1 of Radix auricularia. Lineage (NCBI taxonomy): Eukaryota > Metazoa > Mollusca > Gastropoda > Lymnaeidae > Radix > Radix auricularia. The sequence continues at coordinate 434,702 of MUZC01000812.1, read as the reverse complement.
AAAATCATTTTGCTAGTAAAATGGGGTGGGGATGTGTGAAGTACAGCACAATAGGTGGCGCATTTATCTTTATATTGATGGGGCGAAATTTTCGACAATTACCAAAAGTTGAATAAGAGATTTGGTGGGTGGAGTGGAGAGAGGGTGGGTAGAGAGGTGAGAGAGTGGGTGGAGTGGTGAGAGAGTGGGTGGAGTGGTGAGTGAGTGGGTGGAATGGTGAGAGAGTGGGTGGAGTGGTGAGAGAGTGGGTGGAGTGGTGAGAGAGTGAGTGGAGTGGTGAGAGAGTGGGTGGAGTGGTGAGAGAGTGGGTGGAGGAGAGGGTGGGTGGAGTAGTGAGAGAGAGAGTGGGTGGAGTGGTGAGAGAGTGGGTGGAGTGTTGAGAGAGTGAGTAGAGTGTTGAGAGAGTGGGTGGAGTGGTGAGAGAGTGGGTGGAGTGGTGAGAGTGTGGGTGGAGTGGTGAGAGGGTGGGTGGAGTGGTGAGAGATGGGTGGAGTGTTGAGAGAGTGGGTGGAGTGGTGAGAGAGTGGGTGGAGTGGTGAGAGAGTGGGTGGAGTGGTGAGAGAGTGGGTGGAGTGGTGAGAGAGTGGGTGGAGTGGTGAGAGAGTGGGTGGAGTGGTGAGAGAGTGGGTGGAGTGGTGAGAGAGTGGGTGGAGTGGTGAGAGAGTGGGTGGAGTGGTGAGAGAGTGGGTGGAGTGGTGAGAGGGTGGGTGAAGAAAGCCTTTCCCGTCCCGGACGTCATTTAACCGGCCATCAATGAAAACTTATCCAGTAAAGTCTACAGCCTCCGGAATGCTGGTGCAACTAAACGTGATGTTTTTAATTAAAATAGAAATCAACCGCGCCCCAGCTTGGATGTTTTTTAAACACATAATCTTGTCGGCGTTTAAGTTTAAAATAAATGTTGATACAAACACGTGCGACAAAGAAATGAGAGTTGATCATAACACACCCAACAATGGCGGACGTATGTCGAACATGGTGCTTTTTTTTTGGTGGTGTTGTTGTCGTAGCTGCCGCTCACACGCCTGGAGCCCGGGGTTAGTTCTTTGCGGTCTTTCAGGAGTTTGTTCAAACTCATCGGCTAACGATCGCTGGCCTGGTGCAGTGATCCAGTGATACGTCATACAATAGATTTAATTAGGAAGCACAATGGAGATCGCCCCATTGGTAAATTTAATGGCATGTTTATTATATAAATGAGATCCTTAATTATTTCTGTACGTCTCGTCATGGTGGGTGGGGTACGGGTAGGGCTTGGTGACCTCCTCAATCACTATTTGGATGATGTATGCCTCTTGGCGGGGGTGGG
>MUZC01000812.1:353522-420988 GCA_002072015.1 Radix auricularia | reverse complement strand
CCGCCACTGGTTAGGCCAAAAAATCTACAATCAAAGAAATAAAAACTTGTTAGCTAGAAGTGCGGGCATAAAATCAGCACAAATTTCAATTTTCAAATATATCTTGTTTTTTTAATATTTGGTTTCTAAAGTCAATTTTAAATATAAATTACTTTTTAAATTATAATATATTAGAAAATATTTTAGAAATCATACTTTGCTAACCCTACAAGCAGTGGTATAGCTAGTGATTTGTAGGCATTTAAGGACTCGGGGATATGGCCTCTTTGGGGGAGGGGGGGCCTGCATACATGGTGGTGGTGTAAATTTAATGTTAAAAAATTGGGACACTCTTTTAGGGGCTCCAATTAAGGGGGGGGGGTGTGAGGACTTTTGAATTGGGACCCCTCCCCTAGCTACGTCACTGCCTCAAAGTCTTAATTTGACAAAAATAGTCTTTTATCGACGGATTCATGGACTTGGTATCGTCCAACCATACTGAATGTGTTATCATTGGGAAGCCGGATTTCTCAGAATTTAGATAAATATAACTTTCGGACACAATGAAAATTACGAAGTATTTTGATTTGTCACAGCAGTGGAAATTACCGTTAGCCTACTTCCGTTTCTAGGCTAAACAACTTTGGCTAAAAACAACTAATATCGTTATTTATTTAGGAGAGAAATCCTTAAAATACAATATTTCAATACTATAAAATTCAGCTATTTGTACTACAGCAAAATGTCATTAATTTAAATTTCGATGTAAACTACTTTCTCATTCTAATCGATCACTGCAGCTTGAAATGCGTAAATACAAAGGTGGGTCTTGCTCTTGAACTAAAGTTTAATACCCAAATAATTTCACAAATGTTCCTTGAGCTACAGTTTTTTGTTGATTTTTTTGTCAATAGTAAACTATTACTAGTAATAATACTTAGAAGTAGTGATGGTATTAGTATTATTCGATAAGATAGACATTGATATGATCAATAAGATCTAGAGGCAGATCGCTATACTATTTAACCCAGGCTATTCCTGGTGTACATCTGTAGACATAGTGATCTAAAGCTAAACCCCGTCAGAGGAGATGATTACATAGACATTTGATTTCTCTGCATGAGAGGACCATGAGAGGTCCATGAAAGATCCATGAGAGGACCAAGAGAGGACCATAAGAAGACCATGAGAGGACCATGAGAGGTCCATGAAAGATCCATGAGAGGACCATGAGAGGACTAAGAGAGGACCATAAGAGGACCAATAGAGGACAATGAGAGGACAAGGAAAGGACCAAGAGAGGACCATGAGAGGATAATAAGAAGACCATGAGACGACCATAAGGGGACCAATAGAGGACAATGAGAGGACCAAGAAAGGACCATGAGAGGACCAAGAGAAGACCATGAGAGGACCAAGCACATTCAACTGGCAACATAATTATTGTGAATTCCATTCAATTTTATTCTAAGTCTTGAAATTTTAGCATTCCAAATGTAAAAGAACCACTTTAGATTTTTATTTATATGTGAAATAAAAATTTAGCTTTATTAGTAACACTATAAATTAGTAATTTAGAGCGTTGAAAAATTGTACAAAGAAGGCAAGAGTATCAAGAAAAGAATAATGATGATACAACACACGCTACTGGTCAATTTTATGGTTAGTCAAAATAAAAACAAATTAATATGATATTTTCTACGAAAATGTAGAGTGTCTTCAAATAGTGTTGCTATTAATTACGGTAAGTAATAAAATCATTTTCAAATTTCTTGAAATAAAATTATTATTTGGTTTATTCTGTCAAATATAACATTTTATTACATACTGACTCAGTGGCGTAGCTAGAGCCCTTGCCGCCCGGGGCGGTCTCCAATATGCCGCCCTTTTAATGGCCACCCATAAATGACGTCACGCAGAGGGGGGGGGGGGGGGGGGGGGGGGGGGGGGTTACACATTTTTAAACGTATGATTATCGACACTTTATTCAATTACGTTTTACGTGGTTTCGCGGGTGTTACGATATTAGAGTGCAGCCTTAAATTAAAAATATATTTAAAAGACCCCAAAAATGATTTTAAACATGCTCGTTTTCAAATAGAAAATACCGCTTGTATGGGGGGGGGATCTTTGTCACGTCACATTGAGGAAGGGGTCTACGTTTTCGTTTCGTGACGCAGTGTGACGAGGGGTGAGGGTTAAAAAAATCAGCAGAAATCACGTGACGTCATTTATGGACGGCCCCCTTAAGTCAATCATATGATGATTTTTATAAATTTATAAACATGAATAAATCATTTAATTGAAACGAAGTACACTGTAAAAGGTGGGGAACAATATTACCATTGCATGCCCTATTTTTGTAAGCAGTAATAAAAGAGGCCGCATAAGATGATATACCTAAAAATATACATTATAAAAATACAAGATAATTGTTTTGAAGGCCACAAGAAAGTTATAGGGGTCGCAGCCCCCGCCCCCGACACCAAATGAGACAAAAGATATTTCAGATTTTAATCCCCAAAAATCAACAATTAATATGCATTTATTTTTTATTTATAGATATATGATTTTATTTATAAAAAAGAAATTGTATGTAAACATATTTTTTTTTTTTATATATTTACTTATTTACCTAACTTTCATAGTAAAAATATCGTGTATTATGTTATCAAAATTTAAATTATTTGTAACATCTTGTCTAAGGACAATAATGCAAGATTTTGTAGTCTTAAATCACTTATTGCGGAGTGAATATAATTGTTTTTTCATCCTCAGTTTGCATAAGCTTCTTTCACTACTAGATACACTAATTGCAATTGTAGAAAAAAATTCTTAGAAAAAATTATAATGTTGAGTAAAGAACTCTCCAATATTTTCTGTTTAATATATTTTAATATATTTAAGAACAACTGCGAGGAGATATACATACGCACAAGAGCTGATGGGAGATTATTTAATATTGCCCGACTTAGAGCAAAGTCCAAAATAAAGAAGATTTTGCTGCGCGAGCTCTTATTTGCAGACGATGCTGCCTTAATATCTCACACAGCAGACGGACTGCAGAACCTTGTATCCAGCTTCACCGCTGCCTGCAAAGATTTTGGCCTGACCATTAGCATAAAGAAAACCAACATTATGGCACAGGATGCTGCCTCCCTCCCAACTATCACTATAGACGACTGCAACCTGGATGTTGTTGACAATTTTACATATCTGGGATCAAACATCTCAAGCACCCTCTCACTGGAAGATGAGATAAGCGGTAGGCTGGGAAGGCAGCAACTGTTAGGGCTTGACTGTACAAAAGAGTCTGGTCGAATGCCAAACTCACATCAAGGACTAAGCTGCAGGTATACCAGGCCTGCGTATTGAGCACGCTCCTCTACGGATGCGAGTCATGGACCACTTATACCAGGAATGAAAGAAGGCTCAATAGCTTCCACCTCAGATGCCTGAGCCGCATCCTTGACATCAAATGGCAAGAGAAAGTCCCCAACACAGAGGTCCTGGCTCAAGCAAGCATGAGCAGCATTCCAGCCATATTAAGCCAAAGACGCCTCCGCTGGCTTGGACACGCCAAGAGAATGCAAACTGGTCGCATACCCAAAGATTTGCTTTACAGCGAGCTGGCAACAGGGAAAAGGTCGGTTGGTCGGCCATGTCTCAGATACACGGACATATGCATGAGAGACATGAAAGTAGCCAATATTGATATAAAAAACTGGGAAAGCCTGGCTGAGGATAGGACCTCGTGGTGGGCGATAGTGAAAGAAGGATCACTAAGAGAAGAGGAGCAATCTAGGGAAGAAGCAGTTGGAAAAAGAGCGAGGAGAAAGGCCAGGCAACACTGCCCGACTACATTCGTGTGTGTAAAATGCAGAAGAGACTAACACTCAAGGATTGGTCTCATCAGCCACACCAAGAGCTGCAAATATTAAAGATAAATCTATCGTCTTTGGTAGTCGGACAGATGCCATACCATATTTTAATAGATCAAGGGGGCTTTTCCCTCCGTTTTTTAAAGAATTATGCCTCTTCTTGTAGTGAAGGTACAGCCAGGGCTGGTCTTAGGCTCCTGCAACCTTTGCGGTCGCAGTTAGCCCCGCGCTTTCATAGGCCCAACCTATCTTAATTTCAACTTATTATCCTAATTAATACCGTTACCCTACCCAAGCTGGGGCCTCCGCAATCCTTTTCGCATACTAAGCTGCATAGGGCCCCACAATTGCTAAGACCGGCCCCGTGTACTGCCATAAAAACCTGGACCCTTTCTTTTTTAATCTCGAACATTTCTTTATCAACGTAAAGAAAGAAATTTATTTGATGTTTAAATTCGTTATTTAGTAGGCTAGATGGTATTATACACGAATATTTTCTTGCGTGGACATGTAACTCATCATCGCGTTCTTTTATTTACTTTTATAATTATATCTATGGATAAAATCATTTCTCGTTGTACTTCTTGCTCTAAAGGTAGAACTACGTCTTCTGAATTTTCCCCACTCATATTGTTCTCCAAATGACCCGGTGTTCGGTTGATATCTCCAACTCTCTGTAACAGCGTTCTGTTTTAACACATGAAATGGGTTTGCATAGCTTGCCTTAATTTAAAAGGTCGGGTTCCCATAAACTGAGATATCATATAAAATAAAATGATTGCATTGAACTGAGTAAAATTCCAGCATCTAATCTCATTTTACTAGTTACTTCAGATGTCAAATTTTCAAGACGCTTGAAATTTTTAAGTATATCTTTTTCTGAATTATTTATGTTATTGCGGCGTTTATTAACGGAGAAATGAATAACCGTTCATTTTTAATGAATAGCCGTACTTTAATGAAAAAACACAAGCTATATATGTGCTACTTTAATGCAATAAAAACAAAGTAAATTTAATTTTTAATAAGTTACCTTAAAATAATTTTATGAACCTGAAACAGTAATATAATTTACAACTTGCAAGTTAAACACAATATTTGAACCACCATGTCATGTAGATACTTGTTAGCGCAACATTCTGCAAATGTCGAAATTGCACTCAAAAACTGTCATGGCGATAATAATACGAACTATTTTCGGACCAATTGTGTTTTTTTGTGTGTAGATTTCTTATAAAACCATACCGCTTAATTTTCCAAACAAATCGTTACATTTTTTGGGCAATTTTAATTTTTAAACGGTTTTGCGGTTTAACCACTATGTAATAAAAGAAATAATGCACGAATCCGTTAATTAAAACTGAAAATTTGGATTCTTTTTGTTTCGCCGTGGTTTTCCTCCTTCAAAAGAAAGGGTCGGTTATCGGAAATGGCTTTAATTTTCAAATACCCACAAATGCTGCCCTTTGAATGAGTGCCGCCCGGGGCGGACCGCCCCCACCGCCCCCCTAGCTACGCCACTGTACTGACTTGCAACGATACAACTCACAGTAATCCTCGTATATAATAAAGGCTAATTTCTGTGCAGTCATCGATAGCGATTGGTCACTCAAAATAAAGACTCCCACAGCCAATCAGAAAAATGAAATATTAAAAAAAAACATATTTAACACTTTTACGCGGACGTTCAAGGCGAGTTTTTTTTAGCAGTAATTTTTTTCAAAGACTTTAATTTGAGTGGTGCGCTTTCAAAAATATTTTATTGTCAAACTACGGTGCGAACATTTTCGTGTGTGCATATTAAATTGAGCTGTGACTGTTTTTACGGGTACTTCATTCATTTGATTGATATGTAAAATATGTTTCATTACAAGTGTCACACGATGCAAGGGGTTCATTTTTTTTAAACGTGTGAATGAAGTTGTGAATTTTGTTGTGATACATTTTTCGTCATTAATTAAAAATTCTAAATCTAAATCTGTAGTGTGTGAATTAAACGTGGAAAGCGATGGCCAAGATATTATAATTATAAACAAACGTATATCGAAATTTTAGCCACTATCCGGATTCGGCTAATTCTTATCACAGAAACAAATAGTATCCGGATATCAGTGAAGTAAGGACATGTTTTAATCAAATTAAATTAATATTAATAAGTTTATAAACAAATATGTAAAAAGTTAAAAACCAATAACCAGAAATGAGCGGTATGCTTTTGGATTTATAGTCAAAAATTTTGTTCTGACGGGTTATTTATTATAACGATAATGGATAGTATTTTTGACGTGATGCACATTTATGGCGGTCAAGACGGCTGTTGGAGGGGAGGTACAACATGCCACAGAAACGACGGCGGAAGTCCTTGGAGGGGCTTTGTTGCTTGTTAATACATAAAATGTTCAAGTCGAGAAGGGGTGACATCTACGTGGCTCCACAGACGAGTAGGGTCGTGGAGCTGACCGCGACCCGAAACGGACAACTCCTGGCAGGAAATGCCGAAGTCCGATATGTTAGGTGTTAGGTGCTAGTCACATATGATTACAGTCACTTTTTCGGTTCTTAGGGAAAGCACTTTGATGCAATGCCGATGACGAAAACCAAAGTACCTGTTTAGGGTCGGGTTACTCCGAAGCGACCGTTTCGCCCCCCCTCAAATTTACTAGCAACGCCATTTAGCGGTGTCGATTTAGGGCCAGGAGCGCCAGTATGAATTAGCAAAAGGAACCGATAAGAACGCATCGGACGCCAGCTCTAAGGAAACCTTCCAGTGAGGGTCACACCCTAGGTAGGTCATCGATGATCCCCAGCATTGCGGCGGTACAAACCACAGAGACTCGTGTGCTTTGTCGGGGTGGCGCCAAAGTGGTAGCGAGTCGAAGTAGGGAAAATTCCACCCCTCCTTCGGGAGGTCAACTTTGGGGGAGGCGTTTTCGACCTTGCGTCCTAGACGCCCAGGTAACCGCTCCAGAAGCGACCGCTCAAGGGGGGCTCCACAGCTGTTACGTCCCCTTGGGGGCCAGAGAGCTGAGGGCGTTTTCCGGGAAGCCCCAATGAAGAGCGCAGGCTCAGGACTGCGGATTTTCTTCCATATGTAGGATCATTAAAAGCTTAAACGAGTCTCAAATTTTTCTGAATTCTTCATGGGATGAAGCGAAGGAAAATGAAATAATCGCTTTTTGTTGTATGTTTCAGTTGGGACTTACAAGATGTAACAAAGCAACAAATACTGAAACAAGACGACTCGCCGAGAACATCAACAGGACACAGTGAGCCAGGGGGTAATGTTCCTATAATGTTGCATCTAAATGACGTCACGCACCTAAAAAAAGTGTGTGGGGGGGGGCATTTATATATTTGTAATGATGCTCATTTTTAAACAGAAAATACGACTTTTATGGTGGGGGAGGGGGCAAAGCTTTGTGACGTCATATTGAAATAGGGGTCTAAGTTTTTATGAAAACGTGTGATAAGGGGGAGGGGGGAACTAGCAACAAAGCGGGACGTCATTTATGGATGGCTCCTTAAGTAAATCAATCACATGTTGGATTTTATAAATTAATCAACATGAATAAATAATTGTAAAAAGAAGCAAAGTAGAGTGAGAAACAGTTTTACCAATGCAAGCCATATTTATGTAAGCAGTAATAAAAGAGGCCGCATAAAATGAATTATCTATAAGGATACACACTTATAAAAATACAATATACTTTTTTTAAGGCCACAAGAAAGTTACTGAGGTCCCAGCCCACCCCCCACCAACCCCTATGATACAAAAGATATTCCAAATTGAGACCCCAAACCATTACCAATTAATATGCTTTTATTTTGTATTATAGATGAATGATATTTTTACAAAGAAATTGTATACATTAGTATTTAAACATATTTAAACGGGGGCTGTAGAAATTAACGATTAATTTCTCGATTAATCGTTAAAAATGTTATCGATTAAACATCGATGAAAATAATTTTAATAGATAAAATTTGAATAAAATTTAAAAAATATTAATAACTTTTTTTCGTCAAATAATTAAAAAGTAATTAATAAACAATATAACAACCCAGATCTGTATCGCCGAGGAACACAGTACAAATGTCAAAAGCAGTTAATAATGTTCAAAATGATTTTTTCTGTGTTTTTTTTTTGAGACAGGGGAAATAACTCAATAAACACAACTTTTCAATAACCTATTTTTGTTATTTCCCTTGAGATATTGGGCTCTATCTTATCTTAGGCACGGGTTCAAAACAGCGACAGTCAAAACAGCGACAGTCATAACAGCGACTTCAAAACAGCGACTGTGTCAAAACAGCGACAGTCAAAACAGCGACTTCAAAACAGCGACTGTATCAAAACAGCGACTGTATCAAAACAGCGACTGTATCAAAACAGCGACTGTTTCAAAACAGCGACTTTACAACAAAGCTATTCTGGTCCAACCGTAAACCTAACACAGTGGTTCTCAACTTTTTGACACATAGACCCCTTTTTCATTTTCTAAACTTATCCAAGGACCCCAAGTAAAAAATACATAAATGCATAGAGAAAAAATTAAACCTAAAACAATAGCAACATTTTGATGAAGTATTTAATGAAAATTATAAAATTTGATTGAAATAAAATTTAAAAGCAATTAATGACCCAGATTAGTATATGCTACATACATGTGCACTTATTCATATACAAACAGCTGGTGAGTGAAATAAATTTGTATCAACAAAAAATTATAAATAACATTTAATTTGTCTTAGCTCCATAATATATAAAATGAATTAAAAGGAAGATTTAAAACAGAATAGAAAAGATGAAGGTTATTTAAATTATATCTTTTTTTGATGAAGTATTTATTGAAATTAAAAGTTTTGTTTAAAATAAAATTTAAATCAATTCATTGAGGCTACGTATACACTCATTTATTCAAAGAACAATTTTTTTTAAAAAATAATTAAAAAACTACTCAGGGAAAATAAAATTATATTAACAAAGAATTAATAACATTTACTTTGTCTTAACTACATGATGCATAAATGATTTAAATAGAAAGTTTAGTAAATCATCAACAGCCTGTTGTTTGCGAGCATGTATATATACCCGGTATCCTTTTCAACGTCCAATTAAGCACACCCGATCCGATGTAATCGGACAATAAAAAAGTCACGTGGTCAGGTAAAGGTACATAGATTCACTCTACCCCCAGTCATTTTATTTACATTTCCCATAAATCTCGCCAGAAAACGTTGACCTGTGGTCGTCGCTTAGTATAGCCCTCGTAACATGTCCTGATGTAACATGGGCCAGCCAACGAACAGTGCCTGGTCACGGTAGACTTCAATTGATCTCTCCACCCCGATCAAAGTGGCGATGTAATAGGACTATAAAAATGCACGTGATCAGATAGTGCTTTGTAAAGGTACCTAAATTTATTCTGCCTCTCATTCCATAATTTACCTTCTCATAACACTCGCCACAACCATGCCATAGGTATACATTACACTATAACATAAAAGTCAATCTTCCCTCCATTCCCATGCCAAACAAAGTTAGAAAGGACCATATTTATCTTTAGTTTTTTAACAACATTTTTCCCATCGGTTTTACACTTTTAATCGTAAAATCAAAATCAATTAATGACATATAAAAAAAAATAATTAAAAAATTTGTTATTAAGGTGTTAACATAAATGGCGAACCTCGCAGCACTGAAACAACCACAAACCTGCGCCCTTTCATTCACTTCTCTTTCTTGTGTAGTATAAAAACTGAATTGTAATGAGATGTACAAAGTTGTCGGTATATAAAGTTAATACATTAAATAGTTACTAACACCGCGTAGCGGACAATATCGTTCAAGCAGCTGGGCCCATATGACTTAACAGAACGTTCCTTAATTGTTGTTGGCATTTTGTTCAGTTTATTTTCGTCTTAGGTTATGAGTATGACGAATGTATTGATAGGATGAATAAAATTTTGTAATGCGTTATAGTTCACCATAGTGTGTTACTGAGTGTGTAAAATGAGGTGCATGGATGGTGGCTAGGTTACATTGTATGGTATCATGAAGGTGAAAATACTGCGGCGTTTATAATGGTTGCCCTGCCAGATTTTTTAAACAAATAAAGCCCCCTTGTCGAAACGGCCCGTGGTCGACTGTCCGGTGGTTACACAATGGCATGTTACGAAGGCTAGACAAAGTGGCGACCACGGACCGCCTGTTATGGAGAAGGTAAACAAAGAGATTGTTGGCTGAAAGAATGTAGGTACCTTAAAAAGGATTATCTGAACACATTGCCTTTTTATTATCCAATGATATCGGATTGGAGTGGTGAAGGAGTTGGTTAGATTTGGAAAGATCTAATATTAAACCCTATTATTTTTATTTTTAAAAACTAGAAGAAAAAAAAACAATTATTTGCGAAGTAAAAACGAGGGTCGAAACATCCGAGGATCAAAAAGTTCTGTAGTCAAACTGTCTCTGCCCCTCCCACCACAAACCCCCTCAATAAATCGATTGAATCTATGTTTGCTAGTCTCTATCGAGATTTCTGCACAATACATATGACTAAAGTAATAACAGTTATAATTTTATTTTTGAATTTTTTTTAAAATGTGCCCTGAAACTGTGTATACACTCTTTAAAACACCACACCAACATTTATTTATACAAACCTGCAGCTGATTATTTTAAATTTTATATTGTCCCTTCTCTACAAAAAATCTGCATTATCACAAGCAAAAGAAAAAAGTCGCTATTTTGATACAGTCGCTGTTTTGATACAGTCGCTGTTTTGATACAGTCGCTATTTTGATCATCGCTGTTTTGACCGTCGCTGTTTTGACACAGTCGCTGTTTTGAAGTCGCTGTCATGATCGTCGCTGTTATGACTGTCGCTGTTTTGAACGGATGCGCTTATCTTAGATATACAGACGCTCCTTCTACGCAGAAGATAATTGCGTCCACAGACCATGAAAGATGATCTGTTGGCAAGTGATGCAGCGGTCACAAGCCACGCATTACCCAGCCGCCTAACTATTGTTAGTTAGGTACACATTCAGAGTTGGGTGACTCAGGGGCTCCTTAGTCCCCGGGAACAAATCCTCGCCTACATGTGGATTTGAACTCGTGACCATCGGTACGCCGGTCGAGCGCGTTGCCACTCGACCACCGCGTTTCACCGCTTTAAAAGAAATTAACGAGTGACTCGGCGTGTAAGGCAGAAGACGTTTCTACATGGCACACAGTTGTAAAGGAAGACGTCATGGTAACATAGGAGCGAAGGATGGAGCAGACTACAGACAGAGGATCTAGGAGAAAGGCCAAAACATTGAGAAGCACAGAATTCGTGTGAAAAAGCTGTGGTGAAGACTGTCATTCAAGGATATGACTGCACAGCCACACGAGGAAATGCACCACAGACCAACAGTGATGCACCATCATCTTTCCAGATAGAAGGATGCTGACAAGATGAATCTGGGTCATGGCGTCTCGTATTACTCCTGTTACTGACCACTCACCCCAATCGTAAAATTATTAATGTTCTAAAACCGTGATGACAATACACTGTAACCAACACTGCTCAAAATTACAAGGTCCTAACGCATTATAATACGTTGCACATTTCTTAATACCTTAACATTAACAATGCAATTATCAATATATCATTATATAACTTATATGTGGGGCACGCTTTCACATAACATTGTAGATAGTTTGACCAAAAAAAATATTGTCATAAAATTCAAAAACATGTCACATTGAAGGGCTCGCTCTAAGCTTTCTAAAAACACATATTTCAAATAGAACAGAAATCGAGTAATCATTTTTCGAGTGAATTTTTTTAATGATATAACTATAAAATTATCAACTATACATTAGTATTAAGTTTGGTTTAGAATAAGAAATTCACAGCTAACTTGGTCGTAAAAGTGAAGAAAAAAAAAACAACATCTGCTCATATAAGTGAGAGTCACCGGAAAACATACACGTGACGTATTTAATGACTAAAATATATCATTTTTTAGAAAACTGTAACATAAAACATGCAATTTCGAAGAACACCTTAAGCGAATCTTTCATTGTGCAGAAAAGTTTTTCCGTCAATTTTGGTTGTAAGCTAAAATTATTACCTATTTTGTTACATGTCACTTGAATAATTGTCTCAATATAAATCTACGCGCACAGCATAAGCATTAAAAAAAATATTAAGCGTGGCTTACGCCCCCCCCCCTCACTGTAGGGCCCCTGAATAAATTTCTGGATACACCCCCCTGGCGGCGGCCCTGCTGACAGTGTCACAAACCGTCATTATGGATAGAAGATATTCTTCATTTGTTGGATAATAAATATTTTAATAAATAGTAATAAATAACGGATATAAAGTATTAAAGTACACGCTCTTAGCTCTTACACTTATATGTTGTGATATCCGTATCCGGAATCCGGATCCGACAAATATAAGGGACAAACTATCCGGATTCGGAAAATAGTAAAAAAAACTATATCCGTCTGTTCCCTAGTATAATTACTAGTTTACTCTTGGTTCTTCTTGTGAGAGGCGTGTTGTATTGCTGTGTTGACATAGTATGAGCGTGTGAGTATGAAACACATGTTTTGTGATGTGAACGGAGATAGTAAGTGGTCGTGAACTGAAAGGATGGCTGGCTATTAATGTAAGGTGCACAATGTTGATTAAAGGGATTCATTAAAAGCAGTTGTTACCCAGACCAAAAAGTGTTAAAGTCTTGTTACTTGACCAGCAAGTTCTATTACACGGTGTCAGAAGTACTGACTCCATAACTTCTACACGGTGTCAGAAGTACTGACTCAATAACTTCTACACGGTGTCAGAAGCACTGACTCAATAACTTCTACACGGTGTCAGAAGTACTGACTCCATAACTTCTACACTTCTATCCACAAGTGTTTCAAGGTTTATTGTTTTAACTAACGGTGTTATTCTTGTCAGTTTTGGAATAGTCTCCCGTAACGAATCTGGCAGCTCTTTTTGGATTTGTATTAGTTTATCAATGCTTTCTTTAGTGGATCGGTCCCATACAGAAGATGCATATTCTAGTACAGGTTTCACCAAATAGAGGCAGCATTATATTTTTATATCTCTATTACATTTGTAAAAGTTTATGTTTATAAAGCTTAAGGTTTTCTTTGATTTTTAAAAATAAAATCATTGACGCGGGTATTCCACGATAGTTTCTCATTTATTATTTTATCAATTCATTCAAGTCCTTTTTAGCTGGTCACAGTGATTCCTAATCCTAGAAAAAGTTGGCTGTCCCCCAAACCTACTGACCCTCTTCTAGCCACACGGAATAATGTCTGAGATCAAATTACAATAATATATTATATGTTACAGGTGCTCCTTCTATACAAAAGATTATTGCGTCCTACATTTATCTATGGTTTGTGTTTAGTGTTTAGTGTTCAGCATCAATTTTAGTAGGAAAGACGTAACAGATGGTATAGAAGACACAGATGTTGCTAAGATTCCATGAGTCATGTTAAAAGGTTCTTATAATACGAGTTTATGCAATAAGTTTAGACGAAAGAGACACATCCTGTTGATAATGAGCTCAGATAATTAGCGACATTTTTTAATTTACATTTTTTGTGTTGTAATTTAGTATCGTATAGCTGTTTTAGTAAATTTCTTTTTTACATTTTTTCCCCCCCCAATGAGGACATAAAAATAAGTCCTTTTTTTTTTGGGGGGGGGGGTATAATCAATGAAGCGATGGACTTAGCGGGTCCTAATGTTTCCATTAGAACTTACTGGGGGCTTGGTAGACCTTAGTGGGGGCCCCAATTCCCTTCCAGTTCCAGGTTAGCGGAGGAATTTCTTAGCGTTAGTCATTCATCATTCTTATTGTGGCTTTGCGTGGGCTCGATGCCACGCCCATCAGCCTGTGAGACGAGCGCACTATTGACTTCGCTGTCCAGCCATAACTCATCATTAAAAAACCAACTTACATAATTTGTATTATTTTGCTCGTTTTCTTTTTGGTCAGGGTGGGCTATGTGGAATCTCGTGAAATTTAAAAATATTTTAGAGCGGCCATAAATTTGAGGATCCCTGTGCATTCCTCCACAGCTCCGTTGAAGTACGTGGCATCGATTTAAAAAACAACTTTATATACAAGCTTGGTTAAATTAAGGTCGCGCAGTTTCTCTCTTGACCTTAAGGATTCCTTGTCATCAAAGCGTCTACTCTCCAGCCATTTTTCCGGTAAAGATACCCTGTGGATTTCTTCATTTTAAAAACATTATTGTTTTAATAAATATTGTGATTCTTGATGTTCCGAAATTTCTAGCGTTTAAAACAGGAGCGGGTGCAGTGTGAAGATAGTACTGTGCCCCTGGCAGCCATTCAAACTGGGGCCCGATCCAGCCAGCATTAATTTAAATATACTTATTACAAACTAATGTAAGACTTTAACTTGTATTGCAGGGGGTAAGAAACAAAAATTAAATATGGGTAAATTTCATTTATATTAAACTAGCAATTTACCCGCGCTTTGCTGTGGGAAGTTGGAGAATTAGTGATGAGTGTGTGAGTGAGTGCATAAAAAACCTAAAATTTGGGCCTCCGGCGCCCAGTAAGGGATATTTTAAACATTTTTTCACCTGCTACGATCGTGGAAGTGCATTTAACAAACCCCCAACGTTTCATGCTTTTACCTATTTGGGAAATAAGAAAAAAGTGCTTTTCAATTTGTATATAGCACATATTAGAAAAAAAAAACAGGCTTTTGAGGCCCCGGCCCCAATGAGTGTGCATTTTAAAATTATATTACACCAATTTTCGTAGTGAGGTGGAACTCAACAACTTCCATACGTTTTATGCTTCTACCTACATGGGGAATGGGAGAATTAGTGATTTTTTAACTTTTTATATAGTTAATATTGGGAAAAAACAACATTTAGGCCCTCGGGGGGCCACAGTAAGGGATATTTTAAATAATTGTTCACCTGCTACCATCGTGGAAGTGTATTTAACAAACCCCAAAAGGTTGCCTATTGGGAAATAGGAAAATTAGTGATTTTCAATTTTTATATGACACATATAAGGAAAAACACGTTTTTGGGGCCCCGGCCCTCATGAGTGTGCATTTAACAATTATTTTACGCCACTTTTCGTTGTGAGAGGGTACCCAACAACTTCCAAAAGTTTTATGTTTTACCTACACGATGAATTGTGGAATTTGTGATGAGTCCGTTTTTAATATAAGAAAAAAATATATATGGGCCACCGCCCCCTATGCGTGGAAATTTACCATTCTCTTTCGCTAACTTTCATCGGGAGATTGTACTCAAGAAATTCCCAAAGTTTCATGCTTCTACGTACATGGGGAAAGGGAAAATTAGTGATGTTCAGTTTTTATATAGTTAATATTAGGAAAAAACGCATCGGATGCCAGCTCAGAGGAAACCTTCCAGTGAGGGTCACATCCTATTGATGATAACACTCATTGTGGCGGTCCTAACCATTGAGACTCGTGTGCTTTGCACGGGTGGCGCCGAAGTGATACCGAGTCGAGGTAGGGAAAATTCCACCCTTACTTCGGAAGGTCAACTTGTGTCCTAGACGCAAAGGTGGCCGCCCCAGAAGCGACCGCTACGAGGGGCATCTCAGCTGTTACGTTCTCCAGGGGGGCAGAGAGCTAAGGGTGTTTTCCGGGAAGCCCCAATGAAGAGCGCAGGCTCGGGACTGCTGATTTTCTTCCACATGTGAGATCATTGAAAGCTTGGCGTCTTAAATTTGTCTGAATTCTTCATGGGATGAAGCGAAAGAAAATGAAATAATCGCCTTTTGTTTTATGTTTCAGTTGGGACTCACACAAAACAACAAATGCTCCAACAAGACGACTCGCTGAGAACATCAACAGGGCACAGTGAGCCAGGGGGTAATGTTCCTATAATATTGCATCTTTTTTAATAAATGTTCGTACCCAACTCATCTAAAAGCGAAATCATTGTGTGACCAACCATCTGTCAGTATTTTCAATCATCTATCGGGACAAAAGCCTGTGCAATCAACAGTATGTCAGAGTAAATGATTTATACCTAATTATTTCTAGGGTCAGTTATATTGTTGTCTCTAAGTCATATTGGTGTCTCGACACTGGTAAATTTTGCAATTTGTATGGAATCTTTCAGTGTTAATTGGAGTATTTTTACATCTCCATTGTTCTAATACCGGATAGATATATATGTGTAAATTGGGTAAATGACGTCATATGAACGGAAAAGTTCACGCTTCGTCATAAACTTAGGTGCTTTTAAAGAATACTTATAAAATAAGTCCAGTTACATTTTCCAAAATTAAAGCATCAACAGAAAGCTTAGGGGATTGCGAGGGCGAAATTGTTTTCATTGTTTTAGTGCACTTGGTGAAAGTCTAAATCCTGTCCAGGCTGACCTCCCCCCGACCCCGTTAAAATTTTAAAAATAAAGATTAATAAAACAGCAACATTTATTTCGCTCTGAATTGTACATCTTACCAAAAATATAATCTGAGTTATTATTAATAACTAATACTAGATGCCCGCGGCGTAGCATGCGCCGCAGATTTGCTCATAGGTAGTGCAAAGAAAGTTGGGGGGGGGGTGAACAGACACAAACTACATCACGATGAAATCAGAACGACGCGAATGAACCTCAGATGGGAGGATAACTGCGTCGCATTGTTGGTCTGGAAACATGTGCATTGTGGTTAGCCACTTGCCACCCCGCACCCTCTTAGCTTGCCAACCAGAAACTAATAGGCATAACCTGACAAAGGTCATTCGTCAAGCTTATTTCCACTCGCCTTGTGCTTGCTATGGTGTTGCGTTGTTTTGATCGAAAAGAAAGGGGGAAATGAACGGACACAAACGCAAACAATTTTAAAACTTAAAAAAAGTAATGTCTTAGCTGGCGATTGAACCTGCAACCTCCGCGTGTTAGGTGAATGTAATAACCACTACATTACGAAATACATGTTATTTTGTTGTTCTGAAAGAACATAGTAATTGACTTCAATTCAACGAAATGGTGGTCTCAGTGTGCACTACATTTTCTTGCAATTGGTCGGTGGGGTCAGACAGCTTGCTACTTGCTACTTGCTTGGTGTCCGGCATGGTTGGACCATGATGAGAATTACGTAGATAGATAGTTATAATTATTTTACTATTTTCATTTATTATTTTTAATTTTTTCTTTTACCATATATAAACTAAATACAATTTATTTAAATTTTGGATACTGTGTAAATGGATTTTGACAAAACGTGGAAAATACTAGATGGTCTATATTATACGACTATAGGGCATTAAAATTATAATTTTTCATTCTTTTAGAGCCGAGGGCTCCTAACCTCTGTTTCGCAAACGGTTAAAAAATCTTAACTATTCGATTTCACCCGATTTTTTAAAATACAAATCTTAACAAATAAACATATCCATTATGATCCAGATTGAAATAAACTGTTATTTTGAGCTTTACATCATACAACGTTAAGGCACCAGGGCCATTATTTTACTTTCAGTAAAAAATGCAGAATGAATAGTGTTTTATTCATCATACGGCCACTAAACGTTGGGAAGTTTTGAGTACTCTCGCGTGAAGGTTTCTGGCATTGACATTTAAAAAAAAACACACCTTATTAAGGGCTGGGGGATCGTAATTCCATTTTCAACATAAGTTATACAAAATGTATTTAAAACAGTGGATACTGGGTATATGGATCTATTATTGACAAAAAAATACGAATCTTTAAGGTAATGGACTCCTAACGTCTGTTCCTTTGGGACTGGGGCCCAAAATAATTTTTTCGTACATTTTTAAAGCTTTATTTCTTTTAAGCTTTTTAACAATTTAAATAAATATAGACACGTATCTTCATAAAGACAAAGATTTAAATCTTTGGGCCTAACGAGAAATGCTCATCCTGCAACTATTTGCATGTGGTCTTTAATATAATTTTATTCCCCAATTTATTTTACACGACCTCGACGAATATTGAAACACAAGTCTATCCATCATGATCCAGATTGATATCCATTGGTGTTTTGAATTGGTGTTACGCTCGTTCTCAACGCTAACTGAAATTCTAAGCGCGGTTATTTTGCTAGTTAAAAATAAATGCCCCAAAATAGTTAATCATGCTATCTAATTATTCTAACCATCCATAAAAATTATTTCAGCGACTCACGAATACGAGACCTGGGAAGGAGATTATCAATTGCTATTTAAGAGATGCAAGAAAAATCCTGGACATCAGAAATTTATACCAGTCGGCAACTTTACCCTCAGCCACCTGCCTGATGGAATCAGAACTGAAGATTGTTTGGAACTGATCAAATCCTTAGCGACCCTAACCGTAAGGCTGAAAGTGAATTGTATCAGTCCAGGACGACCTCAATTTTTCCCTGACTCTAAAAAGCCATTTCCCAACGATGACCTCAGAGGATATAACATCGGGACCACAGGCTCTGGGAGTGTGGCTTTTGTGACGAAATTTACAGCGGGTGGGAAATGGAAAGGTGAACTCGAACTGTACACAGCAAACCATATTGTGTTTGATGACCACGAAGCCCAACAGACCACTGCCACCCTGTTCTATGACACACCCAACAGTCAGGTGGTAACTCTTGAGGGCTGGTCAATCTCTATGAAGAACACTGCTGCCGACAATTGTAAGATCAAGCGCTTGATTGATGATGATCATCTACTGTACTTACTGGACACAACCTGGACAACATGGAAGAAAAAAGTGGAAAGGGTCAACCAGATGTGCAGACTTTTGGATGACCAAGCAGACGTGGCACTAATGGTGTCACATCCCCATGGAGGCTTCAAGCACGTATCTGTTGGTCACGTGATCAGAAGGGAAGTTCAAGGACGTGAACAAGGTTTCGAACTTACCAAGTACGCGTACACAACGCCCACGTGTCGTGGCTGCAGTGGCGCCCCCATCTACATCCCCGGCAGCAAGGAGTGCACGCCGTATGGACATCGTCACAGCGGATGTGAAACAACAACAGTTAACTTCCAGGGAACAGCCTGGGACACATAACTTAGCCATTGCCATGAAACAGAAGTCTCACCCAAAATAAATAACATCCCTCAGAGAGTTTAGTTTATAAAAAAGTCTTAAATTGTTTGTCTAAAAGAAGCAATTTTGATAACTGCATACTCCGTAGACTTGCCATTTTGAATTTGAGGTGGCAATTTATTTTAAAACCCCTTCTCCCATGATGTTCTTGGGGCACTGGATCGCCCTTAGCTAGGAAATGCATCATTTCCAGAAAACTGCACTAGCACTGTCCTCTCTGTGACCGAAAAAACAAAATTCCATTTTGCCAGGATTTAATTATATCAAAATTGTTTACAAAAACTTCTTGCCACTTTTTTGTTTTGTTTTACATACTGTTGTTCTTTTTAAACATTTGCCCCCCTTTGTCCACCCCTCGCAACTCATCTGTCGAAATGTCACTGGTCAAAACCAAATGATTTGAATTGAATGTTGACATAACTTAAATTTATATAAATATTTATTATTGTTTGTAATCACTTCTGAACAGACTTTCATAGAGACAGGATTATATATTTTCAAAAAGTTTACTAATATTACTAACAATTACACTATTGTATTCATATAAAATCTAAATTTAAGTCCAAGACTAATCGACACAGGTACATGTGATTTACTACATTGTTAAGATTATCATGACAAATGCTTTTAAAATATCACAAGCAGTTTTTCATGAAATTAAGTTAATGCTTAATTCTACCCACAAAGAAAACGCAAAAGAACAACGAGACATAAGAGTATCAAAGGAAATATTCGGCCTATTATTATTTCACTTTGTCGGGATGACAATCTCTCAATGTGATATCTTAGATCAAGATTATAATATAACATCGGAGTTACAGTAGCTAGTTACTATGTTCATTGATTGGTGTAAACTTGAGGGCGGTGAGTTCAAACATCTGCCCTCAACTTTACCCACGCAATTAATAGGGCATTTAAAATACAATTGAAATTAAAATGGAAACATGACAAAGTCATTAAATATCTATGAGCTCACACTTAAATTAAACTGAAATCAATTTTAATTTAATTTTAAATTCTTAAAGCTGATTATGTTTGTTACTAATCTAATTAAACCTTTTCAGCTCACCAAACTATTCATTTTAAAATCAATTTTTAATGTTTCATGTTTAGTAAAGAAAGACACCTTTTAATGCATTTATCATTTTTGGTAAAGTTTAGGTATGTATACATTAAACAGGCTCTAAATTGTATTGCATATCTAAAATATTTAATTGTTGAATGGTCTATGATCTGTAGTGCAGTGTATATCTCTGATACAATTTAAGGTGTGTTTTTTGTTCGTGTATTGTGTATTTATTTTGCTGTTATTTGTGACTTGTAAACATGTATTCCTTAAATCAATTAATATATATAATAGCCCAGTGGTGTGGGTTTGTAACGTAACGCTACAGAAGCGATGTACGACAGTCTACAGCAGTTAGTTTAGTTGAAAAATCGTGTTTTGATGAGCGCTGTAAAAATATTTAATATGATGACGTCATTGTTTGGTGTGCATCGGTGCGCAAAATACAACCCCTATCATTAAATACTTTGCGTACATTTCAGAAAGTTTAATATTTCGTATTTATAAGAAAAGGACAAGTTAGTAGGGCTTTTGAAAAAGGTTGGTGCCATAGGCGCCCAAAAAACGGGGGCGCCGCAGGCGCCACGGCGCCTGGCACAATCTAGTATAAATATAATTCTCAATGTATGTTATGTAACGTCTGTCCGTAACACTACTATTTTTAGATATCTGCGCACCAAAAATACTCAATAAATATATATAATTTGCAATTTATGTCCCAATGGCGCTACTAATTTTAGAAGCCAGCACATCAAAAATGATTAAAATTGTTACCGGAAATTAATGATCAAAACAAAAATTAATAAAATAAATTAGATTTATGACGTCATTAAACTTAAAATTTCATAAAATGCCCATAGCCTATGTTTTGAATTTTAAAAAAATAAACATAGCAGTATTTTTAAGAGATATATTTAAATATAAGTAGTTCAATTTAATGTCAATGAATTTAAATTGCATTATTATTAAGTAAAAACAATTATTATTTTTTAATATTATTTTCCTCATAAAAACTACTTATTTTAAATTTTATTAAATTTTGTAACTGATTAATCGTGAAATTCATAGTCATTTTCCGCAACCCTAATTTTAAAAGCCTACATAACTGGAAAGGATTCTGATCTGAAAATAATGAAAGCGTTAATTTAGATTCTTAAAACATGTACATTGAATTGTATATTCGATTAACTGTTGATACTTTAATATTTTATTTTATCCTGTGATAAGTTTTACTTCAAAGGATTCATGCCAAATAAACAATTATTTGTTATTCATATTTATGAATAGTTACATTTTTTTTGTTTTCAGTGCCCTATAGCCTTTTAATATGGGCTATCAGGTTTGTGTATACAAATTTTCGTTAAGATCCCTTCATATGCACAGTAGCTAACGCATANNATAGCAGTATTTTTAAGAGATATATTTAAATATAAGTAGTTCAATTTAATGTCAATGAATTTAAATTGCATTATTATTAAGTAAAAACAATTATTATTTTTTAATATTATTTTCCTCATAAAAACTACTTATTTTAAATTTTATTAAATTTTGTAACTGATTAATCGTGAAATTCATAGTCATTTTCCGCAACCCTAATTTTAAAAGCCTACATAACTGGAAAGGATTCTGATCTGAAAATAATGAAAGCGTTAATTTAGATTCTTAAAACATGTACATTGAATTGTATATTCGATTAACTGTTGATACTTTAATATTTTATTTTATCCTGTGATAAGTTTTACTTCAAAGGATTCATGCCAAATAAACAATTATTTGTTATTCATATTTATGAATAGTTACATTTTTTTTGTTTTCAGTGCCCTATAGCCTTTTAATATGGGCTATCAGGTTTGTGTATACAAATTTTCGTTAAGATCCCTTCATATGCACAGTAGCTAACGCATACAATTATTTTATATTGCTCATATTAGCAAAAAAATATTTATTATGGTCCCATTCATTGAAAAATGTAAAGTTGGAAACTCTTTTCCCTTTTAATCTGCACAATATTGGATATATGTGTAATTTTTTTCTCGAGATCATTAATAATCCAATGGGGAATAAAAACGAATAGGTTTTTTAAAAAAATGCAGTTAGTGCCCCTGGCCGCGAAGGAATGATCATTAAGAGTCCAGAGCCCTATAGTATTTTATTATTGGCTGTATAAATTTTATATAGGCTATTATTAAGATCCATCAATTTACAAAGTAGCTAACTCTTAAACTATTTTTATAGCTCATGTAAGCAAAAATTGACACTATGGGCACTCGGCGCCCCATGAGTGTTAAATATAGAACACAATGCTGCCAGTAATCATCCAGGGAGCGTACTAACCTATCTCCAAAGGTTTCACGACGATCGGATTCATGGTTTATAAAGGACATGCACACACTCACGCATAACACAGACATACTTTAATTTTTATATATCTAGATAAAAAATTACACTGAAAGTTCCGTGGCTCACTTAGCGCAAGATGTAAATTTTAAAACATTTGTTCTTTTCATTTTGGATCATATTTTATGTATAATCGATATTTGTCGAAACAGTAACACATATTTTATTTTAATATGGGCTATAAAGTATGTATGTATTAAGTTTTGAAAAGATCCATTCATTTTCCATGTAGCAAACACATAAACTAATTTGTATATAACAAATATAAATGGAAAAAATAGGGGCCGCCGTCCACCATGAATGTCAATGTTCAAATTTCTTTTTCACACAAACCATGCCGTAAAAGAGAAACCAACAATTTTCCTAATTTTCATCGTGATCGGATGAATTTTTTATTCAGCTTTAATGGACAAACATTCATACATACATTGATTTTTATCAATATAAATTTATATATACATAAGCAAATCATGACATTAAGGGTACCCTGGCCCAGTAGATGCAAGGTGTAAATTTTGAAACATTAGTTCATTTCAATTATGATCATATTTAATATATTAGCTATATTTGTTGACACCATGTCATAGAATGGGAAATAAAATAAACGTTTACGAAAAGAAAATCAGGACCCCTAGCCCGAGGAGATAAAAATTAAAGATTCAATTTCACATAGAATTTTTAAAAGGTCAATCAAGGTCATTTTACACCACGTTTGGTTAAGATCCAAACAAGTTGTATACACCTCATAGAGGCAAAAACAATATTAAGCGCCCCCAGCCCCAATTGGCGCAAGAGATTAACTTTAAAATAACTGTTTATTTCAATCGAAATCATGATATATATTTCTTTCAATATCTTCCAAGATTGTTTAAAATCAGAAAAGAAATAAAGTGTTAAACGCTTACAAAAATAAAGATTTTGGGCCCCCCGGCCCAAAGGAATGGACATTAGGGGTTGAACGCAGTGTGGTATTTTAATATGGGTTATAAAATATATATGTACTAAGTTTGGTCAAGATCCGTTCATTTTCCAAGAACCTAAAACTTAAACTAATTCGAATATAGATCATTTAAGGAAAAAAAAACATTATAAGTTTCCGGTCCCCCATGAGTGTCAATTTTCAAAAGGTTTTTTCACACAAACTATCCCGGAAGCTACTACATTTTAATCGTGATCGGATGAATCGTTCAGTGAGCTATAAAGGACAAACATACATACATACATACATACATGAGTTTTATATTATGTATATTCATTTTTTTCTGATGATCATTGTTCAAAATAAATGAATTGAATCTGAAATAAATTTATCTTTGAAACTTCCGCCCCAAAGGAATTGACATTAGGGGTTGAACGCAGTATGGTATTTTAATATGGGTTATAAAATATATATGTACTAAGTTTGGTCAAGATCCGTTCATTTTCAAAATTAATTTGAATATAGCTCATATAAGAGAAAACACATTAAGTGTTTCGGCCCCCCATGAGTGTCAATTTTCAAAAAAGTTTTTTCACATAAACTATCCCGGAAGCTACTACATTTTAATCGTGATCGGATGAATGATTTAGTGAGCTATAAAGGACAAACATACATACATACATTATTTTTTATATTATATATATTGATTTTTTCCTGATGAACATTTGTTCAAAATTAAGATATTGAAGCTGAAATATATTAATTTTTAAAACTTCCGTCATTTATGACGGTTATGCCCTAGTTTGATCATAAATGATAATTGTTTGTGTTACGAATTTGTGCTATTTTTGTGGCCAGAATTGGGTATTAGAGGAAGTAATACAGAAATATCAGTTGATGGATGAACGTGGATGTATGCTAGAAGGTTCTTTAAATTTAAATGTGTGTTTTTGTAATCGCCAATCGCATGTCTTACTTCACTTTGTGTTGTCACTTTTTTCCTCACTGTTAAGATAGTGTTAGCAATGGCGTGTTGTATGCAGAATGTTGATTAAATTTGTTTTTATGAAGTTGGATCTCATGTTTTTTTTTTCAGTTTCACTTGGACATCATCCACTGGTTTGTTTATAGGGATAATGCAGGGAAGGGACGCCTTGTATAATTGTATTCTGAAAAAATATAAATAAACTTTTTGGGTTAATTCAATGAGTTGTATTCACGTAATCATTATCTATCTGTTGGTCACTACATACCTATTTGTGCATTCTCTAAACTCTCGTTATTTATATTACTAAGGAAACTAGTTCAATTGATCGCAACGATTAATCTATATCGTAAACATTTTTAATTTTTTAAAATCAGATACAGTCTAAAAGAGGTTTACAGTATTAATAGTTGAAAATCGTTTTAGACCGCAACGGTTGAAACGCTTAAGTTTTATTAATTAATAAGGTTGTGTTCGATTTTAGCATTTCCTTCACCATTAAGAATAAACTCAATTTAATTACTGTCCGTAAACCTTAAATGTAAAAGAAGTTTTTTCCTTTAAACTTAAAACGATTAGTGAAATATGAATTTTCTATGTCAGGGGTCGTTAGACCATGGCTCGAAAGCCAGATGTGGCTCTGTTGATGGCTGCATGTTGCTCTCGGGACAAATGTTTGATTATTTTAAAAAGTTTATTCAGACCTAGTTGATCTACATATTAATTATCCGGCATCCTTCCGTCTCGTGAGACGATGGTGCACACCGTTGGGTTGGGTTGCATTTCCTCGAGTGACTGTGCAGTCCTATCCTTGAGTGACAGTCTTTGCCACAGTTTTTACACACGAGTTCTGTGCTTCCAAATGTTTTGGCCTTTCTCCTCGCTCTTCTGTCTGCAGCCTCCTCCATTCTTCGCTCCTCGGCTACTATGACGCCCTCTTTGACAACTGTGCGCCACGTAGATCGGTCTTCTGCCTTGCACTCCCAGTTTAATTATATATAAACAAAAACAGCATAACATAGTTGTTAAAAATATTTCAGAGACATATTTACTTTTATTGTTGAAATTACACAAAATGCACCCATTTACTTGAATTTTAGTTTTAAATATTTTGTATGACCAGTGGCGTTTCTAGAACTTTTGCCTCTTTGGATGGTCCACAATTTACCACCTTTTTTGACGCCACACACACTGGAAAAAATCATGTTAAGCCTGGTACCTATTGGAATTCAGGACGTGTTAGCGCATTTTCGTATTATGTATCAGTACTTATGTTAGATATCAGAATTATGTAGTTATCAGTAATTGTGTTTAGATTTTAGACATATTTTTATGAATTTTCTTGTGTAATGAATATACCTGACATTTTTTTATTTAAAAGTCATTTCTTTACATTTAAAAAAAAATTATTTTCTCTTTAATCCAACTACAAGTCACCACAAATGATGAGGTAAAACTCTCTAAACTTTTACACTAAACTTTCTAATGACGTCAACTAAAAAAAAACAACTAATTCTTTTGCACCCTTTCGCACCACTCTTCAATGCTTGAAGAATTATGCATTCGACTTCCGGCAATGGCGGCCGTTCCCTGCGCTAGTGTTACCTCTCGATTCGAAATATTTTTGGTAGTTTTAACGGGGTTTTTAAACGGATCGAGTAACTGAGTGTTGATGCACAAATGGCAGGTCAGGGCATACAAAAAACATATATACATCAAGGGTCTAGGACTTATGGATGCTGTGATCAAGGGTGATGACGGACGGACGGACGGACGGACAAAACGGGTGCAATAGCGATTTCGACATCTCGAAAATGCGCTAAAAAGGGGGTCTTCACATAATTGTGACGATGCTCATTTTCAAACAGAATATACGCCTTGTATGATTGGGGGGGGGGCAAAGCTTTGTGACGTCATTTGAAAGAGTGGTCTAAATTTGTATGACATCGTGTGACAAGGGGGAGGGGGTGAAAATCACCCGCATTAGCTTGACATCATTTAGGGGCAGCTCCTTAAGTCAATCAATCACTTGATGGATTTTATAAATTGATCAACATGAATAAATAATTGTAATTGAAGCGAAGTAGAGTGGGAATTTTTTTTTAACATTGCATGCCATATTATTGTAATAAAAAGGCCGCATATAATGATATACCTATAAATACACACTTATAAAAATACAAGATACTTTTTTAAACACCACAAGAAAGTTACTGAGGTCACAGGCCCTCCCACCACACTTCACGAGACAAAAGATATTCAAAATTTACACCCAAAAACATTACCAACTAATATTTTGTATTATAGATTAATGATTTTTTAACAAAGAAATTGTATACAGTAGTATGTAAACATATTAAAACATTTACTTTACTAACTTTCATAGAAGAAAAATCGTGTATTATGCTATCGAAATTTCAAATTATTTGTTAAATCTTGTTCTATGGACAATACTGCAAGATTTTATAGTCTTAAATCGCCCGTGAAATGAAGATAATCTTTGTATCGCCTTAGTTTGGAGAAGCTCATTTCACAACTAGGGACACTGATAGCAATTGCTGAAACAATTCATAGAAAAATAACAATGTTGGGTACAGAATTGTACAATCTATACTGTTGAATACAATTTAATAAATCAAGGTGTCTTTCTAACGTAATGATAGTGTAGTTATAGCTATAAAAACCTGGACAATTTTTTCTTTAAAATTGAATTATTTTTATTTTTATTTTTAAAAAAAAAATCTATTAAAATCAGTAATTTATTTGGTTTCCAAATTCTTCATTTAGTAGGTTTTTTGCTATTATATGGTATTGTACACGAATATTTTCTTGAAAGGATATGCACTTGATCAATGCGTTCCTTTGTTTTCTTTCATAATTCTATCCGTGGATAAAAACAATTCTCGTTGCACTCCTATTTCTAAAGATAGAACAACGTCTTCTGAATTTTCCCCACTCTTATTTTTAATCCTACTAATTAGGAGTTCAGTATATATCTCCAACTCTTCACAAATTGATTTGGCTGATATAACAGCACTTTGTATTAACACACCTCTCTCTTCCATGAAATGTGTTTGCATTACATTTAAAAAAAAAAAAAACTGGCGCTACAAAATTGAAATTTTTTTTTTTTAAATTATTTTTTTTGTTGAAATTATTTATGCCTATTGTTTAGTTTATTAACGGAGTAATTTGAATATTTTCATATTCTTGTCATAATTCATATTATTTAAACATTACTTTAATTGTATAGGCGTAAAATATTTATTGAATAATCGTATTTTAATTTTTTAAATATAAAAAAAAGCAAAATGTATTTTATGCAATATAAACAAATAAATTTAATTTTTAAAATAATTCCGTTACAATAACTTTCTAAAAACTGAAAAAGTAATATAAACTAGATGCCCGTGGCGTAGCATACGACGCAGATTTGCTCATAGATCGTGCAAAGAAAGTGGGGAGTATGTGAACAGACACAAACCACAACACGATGAAATCGGAAAAACTCGAATGAACCTCAGATGCGGGGATAACTGCGACGCATTGTTGATCTGGAAACATGTGCACTGGGGTTAGCCACTTGCCACCCGCACCCTCCTGGCTTGCCAACCAAAAACTAATTGACATGAACTGACAAAGGTCATTCGTCAAGCTTACTTCCACTCATCTCGTGTTTGTTATGGTGTCATGTTCAAAACGAAAGTGGGAAATGAACGGAACAAACAAACATTTTTTTTTTAATTAAGAAAGTAATTTCTTAACCGTGTTAGGGGAATTTGATAACCACTACACTACGAAATACATGTTATTTTATTGTTCTGAAAGAACATGGTAATTGAGTTCAATTCAACATCGATGACCGCCTACGCTGTGCATTACATTTTCTTGCAATCTGATTGCTCGGTGGGGTCAGACAGCTTGCTACTTGGTGTCCGGCATGGTTGGACCATGATGAGAATTATATATATAGAATTTTTTTTTTTGCAATTTAATCAAACTATGTAAACCACCATGTCATTCTAGGTACTTGTTAGTGCATCATTCTGTGCATACTGAAAGTCAACGTAAAAACAGTCCTGGGGATATTAATAGCACATATTATTTTGCCCGGCGGTGATGTGCTTTGTGCATAGTTTTCATATAAAAGCGTCTTCTGTGAAGTATACGGCTAAATTTTCCAAACAACTTGTTACCTTTTTTGAGTGATCTGACATTTTTTACGGGTTCGCGTTATTTATAAGAGCTGTTCACATATTATATAACGCAAAAATGTTTTTTTACCCTCCCTTATATAACATTCAGTAATACTAGTGCGAACCCTCCAATATAACAAAAATAACAATTTTGCATCCAACCCTCTCCCCCTTTAGGCATTATATAAAATGTAAACGGCTCCTAACAATCATTATGTAATCAAACTAATGTTGCGTGAATTTGTTTATTAAGGCTTGAAATTACGAATAATTTTTTTCACTGTGGTTTTCCCCATTCAAAAGAAAAAGGGTGATTGTGGGAAATGGCTTTCTTTTCAAATGCCCAAAAAATGCCGTTCTCTAAATGTGAGCCGCCCGGGGTGGACCGCCCCATCCGTTAGCTACGACACTGTGTATGGCTCTCACAGACTAATATAATCACTTTTCAAAATCTGTTGTGTTTATGCAGAGCAGGATTAAGCCATCTTGGTGCCCTAGGCACAAACCCACATGGGTGCCCCCTTCTGCCCCGGGCCCCCAATCCTCCACTGACCACTTTTATGGTCAATATTATACAAAAAGCTAACAAAGAAATACAGTTGTCAACACTTAATATGTTTGTACTAATACCATTAATATAAATCAAAAAATAAGGTATTTCTGCATTAAATTTAACCAGCCGATCCGCAGCTTAGCATACGCCACATAATAGCTCCTAATGAGTGAAAACGTTTTGAAAGACACAGTTATCCAAATGGGGTGATTTTGAAGATACAACTGTTTTGGCTTCAAATGATGGAACTCTGGAGAGAGCTACATACAAATGTTCATGACTAACCCTATGCTATCGTTTTGCAACAAACGCCAAACGATAGCTAAAAATATTTAAAACAATCTTAGAGAAGGACTTTGTCTTAACTCTTTTTGTTCGACTTCCGAAGTCTTCGTACAGGCTTTCATATTGCTCGGCCCAGGCATCCAACTGAGTCTTGTACTTGTCACCAGAAATAATTATCTGTTTAATCAAAGGGAAATAGCAAAACCTGTTTTCATCTTCTTGCCCGGAGAACAGGCAGGGTTTAGCCTGAAATTATTTAACATGCACATATATTTTATCTACTAACAATTTACTCGCGCTTTGCTGCGGAAATTAGGATTTCAGTTAGCGTTGAGAACCCGAGAAACACCAATTCAAAACACCTATTGATTTTATTCTGAATCAAGATGGATATACTAAATATATTAACTTCAACCGTTCAGGCTCCTACGTACACAAGAACTTGGAGATTTACAGATGCGTCCTTTTTATATAACTCATATTGAAGAAAAAACTATATTTCGGCAATTATACCCCTGGTGAGAGGTGATTTAATATTTTTTGCCTCTTAAGGGGAGGGGGGTATTCAACAACTTCCAAAAATTTTAAGTTTCTACCTACACGTAAACTTGGAGAAGTAGTGTTGATTCAGTTTTATATAGCCCATTTTAGGTGAAAAAAAGTTTTGGGCCCCCGGCAACCCATGAGAGGAAATTTAAAAAAATTATATAATTAGTTTTCCTTGTCTACCTACACGGGAAATAAGATTTTCAATTTTTATAAATCTCACATAAGAAAAACAATTTTTTGGGGGGCCCAGGCCCCCATAAGTGTGTATTTCGAAATTCTTTTACACCGACTTTCGTCGTGAGAATGTAATTAACAATTTCCTAAAGTTTCATGCTTCTAATTGCATTGAAAATTGGATAATTAGTAATGATTCTGTTTATAATATAAGAAAAACTATATTTGGTCCCCCGGTCCCCCATTAGTGGGAATTTTAACATTCTTTTTTGCCTATTTTTGTCAGGAGATTGTAATCAACAATTCCCAAAGTTTCATGCTTCTACCTACACGGGAAATTGACAAATTAGTGATTTTGAGTATCTACATAGTATATATTTTTAAAAAACTGCATTTTGGCCCCCGGTCTCAAGTAAAGGATATTTGAAATATTTTCAACCTGCTACCATCGCAAATGTGAATTTAGCAACTCCCCAACGTTTTATGTGTCTACCTACACGGGCAATAAGTGACTTATAGATTTTGAAATTTTAAAAATCTCACATAAGAAAAACAAAATTTATGGGGCCCAGGCCCCCATAAGTGTGTATTTCAAAATTCTTTTACACCAACTTTCGTCATGAGAGGGTACAATTTCCCAAAGTTTCATGCTCCTGCCTACACGGGAAATTGGAGCATTAGTGATGAGTCGGTTTTTAATATAAGAAAAACTATATTTGGGCCCCTGGTCCCCCATGAGAGGGAATTTTAACATTCTTTTTGCCAATTTTCGTCGGAAGCGTGTACTCAAAATTTTTTCAAAGTTTCATTCTTCTACCTATACGGGAAATAGGAGAATTAGTGATTTTTAATTTTTCTATAGCTCATATAAGGAAAAAATGTTTTTGGGCCCCCGGCCCCACATGAGCGAGATTTTAAAAATTCTTTTTCGCCAATTTTCGTCGTGAGAGGGTAACCAACAACTTCCCAAAGTTTCATGCTTCTACATACACGGGAATATGGAGAATTAGTGATGAATGAGTGAGTGAGTGAGTGAGTCAGTGAGGGCTTTCCCTTTTATTAGGATAGATAAACAACCTACTGACCTGCAGTATAATATTCCGTTCATTTAAATAAAGACGCCCAAACACTCACGGCACAGCACACCGATTCCTCCCAACGCTCGCGAAGCAGTATTTAGCATACCATTGGTCATTTAAAAATGACATTCTGCCCTAATCTTTTTTTTTTTTTTTGGAAACGTCTATTCACTTTAAAATTACAATTTTTACAAAACCGTTCAAAGTTTAATTTGTAAACAAAACCCCGTTCGGATTGAGCTGCAATGTAGTTTCGAATAGGGATATTAACGACTAATGATTACTTATCGATTCTAGAGCCCTAAACTCGATTTAATATTCCTAGATTCGAATAAAATACTCGGCATAAATTAAAATATGTCGACCAGGAAATGACATTCTACATCACCTTTGTGGAACTTACGAAAGCTTTTGATTTCTTATCTTATCTTATCTTATCTTATCTTATCTATTACAGACGCTCTTTCTATACAGAAGATTATTGTATTCTTCGTTTATAAATGGTTTTTGCCTAGTCCTGCATTCTTATTAGAGTTTTAAACGTTGATAAACTGTTGATTCTTCAGGCAACCAAATTCCACGCCCGGACGGGAAGAACAAAAATTTGTATGTGTTTGTTCTTGCATGCGGAATAAGAAAACTGTCTTTATCCTTATGTCTATCTGAGGGTTGTATTAAGTTATCTTTTTGTTGTATTTCTAAATTAGAATTAATTGCTTAATGTATAATTTGGGGTAAAGCCGGATATCGGGATTTTCGCCACAATCCGGATTTGGCAAATACTTATGGCAGGTCCGGATAGTATCCGGATATCAATGTAGTAAAGAATTTTTCAAATCAAATCAAATTAACATTAATAAGTTTATAAAAAATATATATAAAAAGTAAAAAGCAATAACCAGAAATCAGTACAATTAACATGAATGGACAGTGAGAGATTATTCAGCACAGCGGGCTGATAAATGAGAAACATTCTCACTTAACTTGTGATGTTATTGTTCTTGAAAAAGAATTTGCGTATGACAAACAATTAATTTTTTTTAACTTAACAATTGAAGAAACAAACTACAAACTTAAAGGTAACAAGAACTGCTGAGTTCCATGTTACAATTTACTAGTCCTAGTAACTAGTAATTACTAACTCCTATCTATTTTATTTAGTTTTGTCATTAAATTATTTTCATTAGTATAGCTGATATATTATCATTGTGATAATTTTATGTTAAAAAATAATAATTAGAAGTTTAATTTGTAATTATTGGTTTACATTATAAACTTTATAGTTAAACAGCAGCCCTGGAAACTAGGACATGCTGAGTTTTGCCTTTCGTTTTTAATTTTCTTTGTCATTGACAAGTACGTTGACACTAATTAATCGTTTAATACTTTTAATTCAGTATTTATTAGGGCTGCGGAAATTATCGATTACTTTTTTGATTAATCGGTAAATATTTTATCGATTAAAATTATTTTAATCGATAAAATAGCGATTAATATTATAGAAAATATTTTTAACACAATTTTGTCGATTTATTAAAAAAATAATTAATTAGCAGTTAATAATAGTTTTGTTTACTTGCAAACTTCTCCATTAAAAAAAGATTTTCAAAGTGTAACGATAAAAATATTTAAGTTTATTTACATAAATTGAAGTACTTATATATATTTCCTTAAAAATACTATACTTTTTATATTAAAAACTTAAGTTATGGACATTTTATGAAATTTTCAGTTTAATGACGTCATACAGAAGGAGCGTCTGCAACATATAAGATGTTCAGCTTTAATCAAAATAATCGATTAAATATTAGGTAAATTTTCACAAATTACGATTAAATTAAAATTAATTGATAACAGCCCTAGTTTTTACATTTAAACATTTTACTTAAGTTATATCAATTGTAACAATTTTATTTTCTGTATTGGTCTCTTTTCTGTTGAACTTTAAATGGCAGTTGCAATTGGGATTTGATTTGCGAACTTTAAATTAGAATGTTGCTTGTCTCACGAATTATATCTTTTTCAGTCTCATAATTTTTAAATTCTTTTCTATTGTGAATATTATATTTATACCAAATAATTAAAGTAACAAATATTAAGTTACACATTAAATTATTGATATAGAACAAAATAAACAAATCATTCAAGTCTTTGCAAAATATAGCAAAAGCAATCAATTTCAACACGAGAAAAAAATATTAAGTAAAATTTCCTCTAAAATGTTTTATTGCTTTCAATTTATTTAATAGCATTTTAAATGGCTTCATGGGTGTTATGATACTAGAGTTCAGCCTCATATTAAATACAAACTTAAATGACAGTAAAGTGATTTGAAACGTGCTCATTGTCAAATATGACACACGTCTTTTATGAGAGGGGTGGGGTGGCGGTGGTAGGGCGAAGCTATGTAGCGTCATGCTTGAATGGGGTCTAACATTTTGTGACGACATGTGACGAAAGGAGACGGGGGCAATCGCGTAGATTATATCTACGTATACCAAGCAAAATGTATCGCGCCTACACAAGACATATACCAAGTTGGACTTTAAACAAAGCGACGAATATAGTTTAAATAACGGTCAACGGGAGGCAACCGATTCAAAAGCAAATCATTGTTTAAGACAGCAACATTTAAAACGCTTAATTTTTATTAAATAAATAAATAAATATTTTGCATGAATGGTTTTGCTGACAAGATATTTAGAAAACTTTGAAATTATCATTCCTTGACCGCCAATTATATTGATTAAAATTAGTTGAGTGCACATAAATTAAAAAATGAACTAAACTAACAGTAAAAAAATTGAACAATAATTTTTTCAAAAATGTTTTTCTCTAAAACGCGACACGATGGTCGAGTGGCAGCGCACTCGACTAGCGTACCGTTGATCACGGGTTCGAATCCATGCAAAAGGATATGTTCCCGGGGCCTAATGCGTCCGAATGGGTACCTAACACTGATTCTAGTTAGCGGCTGGGTAATGCGTGGAACCCTCATAGCCGTGGCCTGTGAATGCTGCATCACTTGCCAACTAATCATCCGTAACGGTCTGTGGGCGCATTTATCTTCTGCAAAGAAGGAGCGTCTGTTTAGAAAAAATGAGATAAACAAAAATTAATTTTCAAGAGCAACAAACTTAAAAATTATACGACTATTATCGTCAAGCCAACTTTTCCACTCTTGAACCCATTCACCGGACCCCTTCTTACGGAATATTAAAGAATGATTTTTGTCAGACTATCATGTCGCATCCACATGACCGAACCATGTCAGCGTGCGTCTTTTAATTGTCACTATGATGGTTTTTTGATGACCCGCAATTGAGTTCATTCTGTCCCAGACATACTCATTGGTCTTCGGTTTTAAATTAGAGATCTGGAGAATTTTTCTCATGCATTTGTTTTCAAACGCCTGCAGCTGTGTGTAAGTGGTTTACAGTAGTGTCCATGTCTTAAATCCATACAGGACTATGGTCTTAACGAGAGCTCTGTAAAACCTGAGCTTTAATTTGAAGATTAATGTTTGTTGGTCAATATTTTGATTTAATTCAAGATTGCCTACCTAATTCTAGCTTAAATTTTATCTTCACAGGTACCCTGACAAGATATAATGACTCTTAGGGTATTCGGAGTTCTGAAGTGTTTATCTTCACAGCTACCGTCATGACTCTTAGGGTATTTGGAGTTCTGAAGTGTTTATCTTCACAGCAACCGTCATGACTCTTCTTGGAGTTCTGAAGTGTCCACAAACAGTTTTGTTTTCTCTGAGCTGATATCCATTCCGTATGCTCCTGGTCTGTCTTCAAGTTTGTCAGTGAGCTAGTGTTGTTCTTCACTGTTCCCAGCCAAATGATCTATGTCCTTTGAAAATCTTAGGCTGCACAAGGTGTTTTCCGACTATAGATGTAGATAGTGTGGTTGTCTCTTTATCTCAAAGTTGGCGTACTCATTTTTTATAAACTCCAGTTTGAAGTTGCTCACCTGTGACTCACCTAGAGTCAACCTGTGAAACTCCGTCTACTTAAAAAAAACAACAAAGTTTTTCGAAATCGTTGAATGGCGGCCCTCTACATAAAATTAACAAAAATCCGTCTGTGGGCACACTGCCATCATCCCCATCCCCTTTTTCGTCCCAAGCAAATGCCGTTCCTTCAAGGAAACGCAACTCCATAAGAAGTTGAGCAGAACATTTGTTTTAATTGCCTCCCCCGAACAACGCTAAGAAAAATTAAATTTCTCCCTTTTCTCCGTTAATACAAGTTTTTAACGTTTATTGAATATCTATAAGGTAATTTCACTTTCTTTCAGGAAATTTGAACAACATATTTGTATCCTATCGTTTGAATTTCAACACATCAGTAATTTGTAATCATAAATCCACTTGTTCATTTCATTTTATTCTTTTTTTTAAAATGCGTCATATACAAATTTTAATTTTAAAAATCTGTTTTTTTCCCAGGCAGTGTTAAAAATTAATTTAAAAATAAGAAGAAAAACAACAAGAAAAAGAAAAACTACAAATTTCTACATGTGTTTCCACAAGTTGAATCTGTTCCACGTTGACACGTTTTGATTTGATATGTTGCGATGGTTCTCAAGGTTTTTACTGTGGATGACATCATGCAGTAGTTAGTGTTGTTCTCCAATGTCAGGATCTGTAGACCTGACGGCTCTATTCATGTTCTTTATGACACTTATTCTGCACAAATGTCAATTAACCAAGTCATGAATGTTGAAATGAAATATTTCTGCAATAGTTTATGATCGACTAATAATTATTCTCAGCTGTTAATGATCGACTAATTATTCTCAGCTGTTTATGATCGACTAATTGCAAAGTTAAATATCATCCATTTTTTGTGTAATACTTAATTTAAAAAAAAAATTAATAATTTAAAAAGTGCTGCGTGGTTATTCTAAACTGCTGCGCAGCGTCGGTCAGATATGTGCGCGGTCGCGCAGCTTAAAGGAAACATTTCCCCCAACCCCTTTTGCACGCATTATCCATCCGTCCATCAATCCTTGTAAACATCCACTGGCATCTTTTGACATCTTTTCATTAGCCAGTCTTGATTAGCCTGCCTGGATGAGCCATTCTTGATCCACCATTACGGCCTGATGTTGATCAATCCGTCACCCGATCTGTCTTTTCCCATTTAATAACCCCAATTTAGCCCACTAAAATAACTCGCAATCGACCGCACGTCACAAGAGTGTAATGACGTTACGACTAGAGGGAAGGAAAAGGGTAGGGGGGCTAAGGGAAATTGATAATTTTTCTCAAATTAAGACTCCTTATACCCGAAGTGTGATACGACTAAGTTCAAGTTACCAGAGGCGTAGTAATACAAATTTGCAGGCTTGGTCTTGATGACTTTGTACCTCAGCGGCCGGGAACATATTTACCCCCGCCTTTCCTTTGCTAAGCCACTGGAAGTTATCTACGGGGCAATTTACAAGATACATCCAGTGAAATTTACAAGGATCCATGTCACCCCCATCCCACCGCCAACCCCTTCTACATAGGCGTAACAAAATTAAAATGATGTCATCAAAAGTCATTCTCATTACTCGAATTCTTAACTTTTAAAAAAACGTAAAAAACAAGTTTTTGACTCTAAATCCTTCAAATACGAGACCTAGCTATAATAATGCTCATTTTAATATGCAGGGGAAAAAAAAAAAAAAAAAAAAAAAAGAAAAAAAAAAAACGAAATTCTAGTTAGATCTAGATTCTATGTCTCGTTAAACATTTTTTAATATAATGCGCAAGGATCCTGAATATTTTTGTAAAAAGTATTGTCAATATAATGCGCACAATTTTGCGCGACAGGAAAGGTTGTTGAACAGAATACGCACCACGACAATCTAAAAAATTAACGTGATACATAGAGATAAATAATATAATTTAAAAAAACTCAATAACTCAATTTCAGTACATTTCATTTATCTGAAACTTTGAAACTTAATTTTTTATAATTGGCTTGAGTCTGCCTGCAAAATTTCAGCTCGCTAGCTTACGAGTAAATGGGTTAAAAATCGATCCAAAGTTTTGTCAGCACGCACGGCTCAGAAAACTCAAGTTAATATTAAGGATTAAAAAAAAAAGTACTCTACTTTTCACCCGAAACAAACTGAACACTTGTCAATGTGAGTGACAGAAAGTTTGTAGTACATTCTGAACAAGTCTATTCCCGCTGTCCTATGAGAGAAAGGGGAAAATCCGATATTGGCATGTCTTCTTACATTTCGACGACCTAAGAAGACCAAAAAAAAACAAAAAAAAAAAAACCTAAGAATATTATCTTGTTTAGGAACGATACTCTGTGTACCCGCCAGTCAGGGATGAAGCCTTTAAACCGTCTCGTCTAACAGCTGTCGGCTTGTTGTGTGTTTTTATGTTTTTCGTGTTAGAAGTGCAACTAAACAAAAACAATCAATTAATCCACTTGTCACCAAGCTAAGGCCCAGTGGTCCCCAAGTTAAGACACAAGTATTATGAAACTAATGCACAGAGGTCCCCAAGCTAAGGCCCAGAGGTACCTTCTTATCTTATATGTTAAGTACGCTCCTTCCGTACGGAAGATTATTGCGTCCTCCGTTTATATATGGTTTGTGTTTAGTCCTGTATTCTTATTAGAGTTTATATCCAGTAGTCCCCAAGCTAAGACACATGGGCACTCAGTTAGTGCCCAGGGGCAGATACTCACCCACATTAATTTAATTTTCTTCATGAAACTGACAGAACATGAGACGCTGTGATACAATTTGAATTTAATTTCAATTATACTAGGGGGTCATTAAAGCACCAGACGACAGAGCAAGGAAATGTACTAATGGCATCTTCATCAGACAGTGAGATAACAAAATGACCCGCGTATGCAAACAGCCGATTGGTATCGAAGTAACAGTCTTTTGGAAACATATGTTGTGTGGAGACCAGAACAAATAGAGAATACAGTGCTGAGATAACGCGAGGAACGTGTAGTATTCTATACCTATTGAGTCTACTGATGTATAAAGAACTTTAAACACCCTGTTAGTGGTATCAGTTAGGACTTTCAGATAAGGGAAGAGTTTGTTACCACTTGCAGCATGCATTGAACAACTATGAAAAAAAAACCCAACAATTTCATAAAAGTGCACAACATTAGGGAAGACTATATCTTTTATTCGAATCAGCTTTGACGCTTTACAGTTGATAGATGAGATTAAAAAAAGGGAGTGAAGAAGTGTCTGATAATGCAGCTTACGACGCCTTTGGAAGATTTGCCAATTCTGTCTACACTATCATACAACAGCAAGCAGTCTCTCAGAAAAACTAAGTATTTAAAATGTTCCGAAAAAAGCATTGACACACCTTCAGTTCCAGGTTTTTCTTCAATAAAATTAATTCTGATATGTTTTTTTTAGTCCCATAACCTCTTTTTTTCGAGGTCGTAGGAGATTCTAATGTTTCCATTAGAACATTCTCTGGCTTAAGAGACACTGGCGGCGCCCACCCCTCTCCAGGTCAGCGGAGAGCTTTCTCAGCGTTAGTCATTTCTCATTTTTATAGTGGCTTTTCGTGGTTTCGATCCCACGCCCCTCAGCGTGTGAGGCGAGCGCACTATTGACTTCGCCACCCAGCGAATGTTACTCACCTCGTTTCACATTACAGAAGTGAGGTAACTCCACGGCGGTAATGTCAGGTTTCGTTTTTACAAGCCCCGGAATAAAATATATGATCTTCACACGAATTAAAAAGATAGAGCCGATCTACGCAAGTGTTTGATTTCAGCCGGCGGTTAAAGTTGTTTTCGTTTTCCATCATGACTTCCTAAATGAACGAAATGACGTCGAATATTCAAGGAAGGACAACTTACACTGAGATCCCTCGACAGTCATGAAAAGACTTTGGAGGAAACTGTCTTTGTTTGAAGAACAACTGAAGGAGAAAACTTTTATCGTTTCCGTGTTTTAAAGAGTTTGGTGCTTCAATCCCCGAAGATGTCTATCTCAATTAAAAAAACAACATAATTAAAAAACAACAACAACAAACAAACAAGTAAAGACAACATAACAATTAACTTACACCCACACGAACACACGAAACAACAAGATACATTAGAACAAAGCACAGCAACTTTCGTCAGCCAACCACCTGCATTCCCACTCCCCCAAAACTTTCTTCTGTTATCTGAAGGAAACAAAACTTGTAAAATGGAAATCGTCTTTTTAAAAATTATTTTATTATTATTTTTTTTTACTGGGGAGCGGTGCCGGAGTGGTGTTTTGGTAAAAGACAAAGTGTGTGCGTATGAGTGTGTGTGTCGGGGGGGGGGTAGATTTCTAAATCTTGGGATTTGCAGCTAGTTATGTCTTCTATAAAAGTGAAGTCTACAGCAAACCTCCCTTTAATCTTGTCAACACGACATTTTGATAAATCTCTAAATTTTAATACACCATCCACCCCAAATGTCACCTATTAACATCTGTAACTCACCACATTGGTCAACCTCCATACATCTATAATTCAAAAAATGTCCCACTATGCAAAAACTTGCCCTACCCATTGCGCCCCACATCCTGTACTCGTTCTATAGCGAATTCGTTCATAAGCCGACCCCCCCCCCCCCCATCATTTGGGAGAGAATAGTATAAAAAGTGTGTACGCACTCGCAAGCCAAACCCAAAATATAATAGGACAGCGTAAACAATACGGTAGCCTACATTAAAAAAATTAGCTAAATAGGTCATTATGATTTTTTTTACTGTTGTCTTTGTTTAGGTTGAAGAACAAAGAGATTTTAATAACAGAGAAGATGGATGTCATTTTTATGGCCTTCGCTATAGGGTTTGTTTGTATTAAAACGAACATAAGTTGTTGTTATTTTATATTTAATTTTAATAAAGTCGGTAAATAACACCAGAAATGCTTCATCATTATACAGTCGGACCTCACTAAGTCCAACTCAAAGGGACCCGGATAACAAATTCAACTTACGGAGTTTGCCTGTTAGAAAAAAATGGCGTAATAGGCGTAGATTAATCAATATAAATGTTGATGTTGAGGGGGGCACATTAATACCAGCTAGAGGGTTAGACAGAAAAGAGAGGCGGTGTCTGATTTTTTATATGAAAGGAGACCAACTTGCTTTGACATACCGACACAAGCCCGTGAGAGAAGACTCCATCACAACACGGATATTCAATGTACATGCAAAAATAACCTATGACCCGCTCGTAAGCCGACTTCCAAAGTTTTATCAGATTTGTTTTTTTAAAGAAATTAATAAATTGAGCTTTAGAACGAGTAAATACGATATTTCATCTTTACGCTTTTGTGATAACATAATGAAATGGTGGTTCTCCTAAGATAATAGATCAACGGGTTTAACCTTGAACAGAAATCCCTTAAAATTAGGGCCAATCAATTTACGGCTTGCAGGCCCGACCATAATTGTGTCATCTGGTTACATCTAGTGTACCCAGCCACCAGTACAGATATGCCGTCGAGTTGCTGTTAACTTCTGGCATAAGCCTCATTTTCAACAATCACAATAAACAAGGATATTAAATAAATTAAAAACCGAGATTTGCAATCTACACAAAACTTCTCAAATGAGTTGATCTTCCCCAAGTACAACATCATAAGGGTGATTTAAAAATTGTAACTCTAAAAGGATGTACTTTAAACAACGTTTTGTTGAAGTTTTATTTTATTTAACTTAAATTCTGGTGTAATTTTTTCTCCAGTACACTTTTTAAGTATTGATGCTGAAAATTAAAGGAAGGTCATTCAGTTAATTTAGTTTCAAATCATTCTTGTTTGGGTTTTAACGCCGTAAACGAAAACATTTCAGCTGATTAAACTAATAAAATACTTGCACTAACTGCTCGTAACATTAGCGAACTTTAATAGAATAAAATGTTCGGCGACCTGAAGCCCTATAGTTAACGTTTGCTCCTCAGAAAGTGAGGCAGCTGTATAACAAGAGATCAAGGATATATATATATATAAAAGGAAGACTTGCAAACCACAAACCAAATGTAAATTACAAAATTAACACACACACACACACACACACACACACACAAACAAACACGCACGGCTGCACTAACGCTCGCACGCACGCAACCACGCACAAAAAGCTTTAAGATATCTTATTTTTGTAAACATTTTTGTTTGCTTTTGCTGTCGCTTAACTTTTTGCTTCTTCTATAAACTAAAACAGAAGATAGTTTTAGCATCATTTTCTTATGGTCGCATCGTATTAACAAAATTCTATCAGTTACCTAATCCATATTATGTTGGTGAGTTGACGTGTGGTGGATATATCATTACATACCAATACATACCATTGTATACCATTGTATGCCAATTGTCTATGAAGATATATTTTAATAAAATATCCATGATAAAATTAGGAGACTGCTGCAACAATCTCCTTAAAAAATAAAAATTCATTTGGCCAACAGATGGCAGCACAAGGAGGAAGGAGTTATGGGAAAACTTTTGGTAACAAAGAAATTACTTCCGGTTTCCTCATCCCCTCCCCCTCCCCTGTGAGTGGATAGGACATCGGTTACCTTCTCGAGTTTCATAGTCGTATGCGTTTGGGTGTGTGGTTGTGAGTGTGTGTGGTTGTGTGTGTGTGTGTTTTTGTGTATGTAAGTTGTTGATATTTTTTGGCGCACATGTGTCGAGGTCTGTGAGTTACGGGAGAGAATTAGAGTAAAAGAGGTTGATCATGAAGGAGGGCAGAGTGATAGAGAGTAGGGTGATTGTAAGATCAAGATCATGTGGGAGGGCAGAGTGACAGAGAGTAGGGGGATTGAAAGATCAAGATCATGTGGGAGGGCAGAGTGACAGAGAGTAGAGTGTTTGTAAGATCAAGATCATGTGGGAGGGCAGAGTGACAGAGAGTAGGGTGATTGTAAGATCAATATCATGTGTGAGGGGAGAGTGACAGAGAGTCGGGTGATTGTAAGATCAAGATCATGTGTGAGGGGAGAGTGACAAAGAGTCGGGTGATTGTAAGATCAAGGACAACTAGGGGGGGGGAGCAAAAAAGAGGTGAGGGATCTGTTAGGGAAACATGGTAGTTGTTTATAGGACCAGGTGTTCCTGGCGAAGCTGAATGGAAGATTTCACTCACTGATCAGATGATCCATCAAACTAGCTGTGTTTAGTTGGTCTAAAGGGGAAATAATTTATGGCAGCCTCTTTGAAGTGGTCCCCTTTATACTCATTTGCAAATTTATTTCATAGATAGTAAAAAAGAGGGAGTTTATTCACCTTTCATCAAATATTTTTGTTTGTTTTAATGTTTCAGTTCAGTCGATCCAATACTCTGTTTTGTGCTTGACGCTCTTTATGAATCACACTTTTCAAAAGTTTTTTTTTTGTTTAAATAGCGAGGAGGCAAAATAACAACAACATCACACACACACACACACACAAACACACAAATATATACACATATACACATTCATATACACGTTCGCGCACATATATATGTATATACAGCGTGTCCCACCTGTACGTGGTTCACCTTCCGCCCCCCCCCCCCCCCCCCCCCCCCCCCCCTCNCCCTCCCCCCCCCCCCCCCCCCGCTCACTCGCAGTTTGCTGTCAAAGTTTTTAAAAATAATTTCGTTAATTTTGTGAAGTTTTTCTTAGGCCATTCTTTTAAAACAGAAAATCGCTTAACTCGTAAGTATTTTAAAGTGAAGACATTTGTTAAGCTGTGCCTTAAAAACTGCTGTGCCACCGTAATCTTCATCTTAATAAAATCAGCATACTCTGGCCACTCTCCCCTCCCCACTGAGGATTGTATGCTACAGCTACTTTTATCATCCTTCAGTTTTTTGGTGAGTACAATCAAATTAAGATGTTTTTAATTTATATTGACTACATTCATAAAAGTAGTGCATTCTTAAGAAAGAGTCTTTATAATGTCTTTTGGGGAGCATATTCTAGCGTATATATTATATCATACCTGGCGGGCGTTTTAAAACTGCTTCAGTAATTCGCGGATTTTGGAGAGTCGCTGGAAAAGGTGGGGGAGTAAGTACCCCCCCCCACGCTAATAGCGGAAGGGGAGGGGGTGGAATACTATATAATAAACGATTCAACGAAATGCTAGAAAAATAACTGACAATTATTATTGTAATTTGATGTCTCTTATTGAGGAGTAAAGTCTTCTTTAAGTGTTTTTTTTTTAAAAGTGGCTTATTTACATACAT
This sequence comes from Radix auricularia, assembly GCA_002072015.1. Lineage (NCBI taxonomy): Eukaryota > Metazoa > Mollusca > Gastropoda > Lymnaeidae > Radix > Radix auricularia. Next base: position 377,588 of record MUZC01000812.1, on the reverse strand, counting down.
ACTCTTGATTATTGACATAGCCTCGAAAGTTTAGGGCAGTGAATTGAATGCGAATAATTTTTTGTTTATCCGTTGTTGCACCTCGTGTGTGTGTTACAAGTGATTAATTTTGATGCTTCAGGATCAGGTAACACATCTATGAATAGAAACCCATCGTCAACACATGCCAACTGATATTCATTTCTAGACTTTCATTGCAAGCATGTCTTTATGTTCAATAATGCCAACAAATATCTTAAGAGTTAGAGCGGACTGATGGCTAATACACTTGCAGTGAAATAATGTTTGAACCAATGGTCTGGAACAGACATTGTTACATTTTGTACACATTTTAAGGTTAAATATAACGGGCACGATGACAGATCAACAGGCCCGAAATATTAACTTTTTTCGAAAAACTGAAAACATTTACGAACGACTAAGAATTATAATTTTAGAAACACTAGGTTAAAATAGTCCTGTTTATTATTTTCCACATTTAGGTTTAAATTTAGCACACTCATTTTTAGAACCCCTGAGCTGGGATAGTCGTTGTTAATTAGTGTACCTGATTAGTCTTGTATAATGGGGTGGTTGCTTATAGTGGAGCAGGGGAGGGAGTTGTGAGTGGAGGGCAAAGGGTCGAAAGTTTGTGGTGGGGGGCAGAGGTGGATGAAAAGTGAATTTGGTGCAGGTGTGATTGGGAAGGAAGTAGAAGGGAGGGGGGGTCGGGCAGGAGGCGGTTGCAGCCACCACGCTAGGCGAGTTCTCATTCTACGCCTCCAGGCCAACAGCACTGTGTACGTTTTGTTGTGTGCCAACCGGTGGATTTTTTGCTTGGTGGAATCCAGGATAGTGGAGTTTAGCAGGATTGTTGTGTTGCTACAACCATAGGTGTCTGGAACAATAGCTGGTAAGTGAGGAGTTTAGCTTTCTTTCTTTCTTTCTTTCTTTCTTTCTTTCTTTCTTTCTTTCTTTCTTTCTTTCATTCTTTCTTTCTTTCATTCTTTCTTTCTGTCTTTCTGTCTTTCGTTCTTTCGTTCTTTCTTTCTTTCTTTCTTTCTTTCTTTCTTTCTTTCTTTCTTTCTTTCTTTCTTTCTTTCTTTCTTTCTTTCTTTCGTTCTTTCTTTCTTTCTTTCATTCTTTCTTTCATTCTTTCTGTCTTTCTTTCTTTCGTTCTTTCTGTCTTTCTTTCTTTCTTTCTTTCTTTCTTACTTACTTTCTTTCTTTCTTTCATTCTTTCTTTCATTCTTTCTGTCTTTCTTTCTTTCTTTCTTTCTTTCTTTCGTTCTTTCTGTCTTTCTTTCTTACTTTCTGTCTTTCTTTCTTTCTGTCTTTCTTTCTTTCGTTCTTTCTTTCTTTCTTTCTTTCTTTCTTTCTTTCTTTCTTTCTTTCTTTCATTCTTTCTTTCTTTCTTTCTTTCTTCTTTCTTTCTTTCTTTCTTTCTTTCTTTTTTCCTTCTTTCTTTCTTTCGTTCTTTCTGTCTTTCTTTCTTTCTTTCTTTCTTTCTTTCTTTCTTTCATTCTTTCTTTCATTCTTTCTTTCTGTCTTTCTGTCTTTCTTTCGTTCTTTCTTTCTTTCTTTCTTTCTTTCTTCCTTTCTTTCTTTCTTCTTTCTTTTTTGTTCCTTCTGTCTTTTTTACCTTTTCTTTCTCTTTTCTTTCGTTCACCCTACCTTCAATATATAGATATAATTTCTTCCCACATGCTTCCTACTTTTTTTTTAATGCTAAAAACTGACTTAGCCCCAGATACCCTCCTATTCAATATTTTTCCCATCCAATATTAAAATTGAAATAGAGAAAAAAAATACAATAAAAACAAGAAACAGACAAAAACAACACCCACAGGTCTTGTCATAACATGGTGGCAATATGTTAATAGAAATATTGGGGGATTTAAACATCTTTTGGGGGGACGAATGTCATACAAATCGAATAAAAGATACGAGTCAGTGTATAAGTGTAGGTATATTGACAAGGGCGTATCTTATGATCTATTTCGTAATTCTTCTTTAATTTTAAGACAGCTCATTGGACTTAACAAAAAAAAAAAAAACAGTTTGGTAATGTTTCGATTTTAACAATTTTGAGAGCTTGTTGAATCGATTGTATTTATGCTTCAAAACATTGTTCCGCTAGATCGCGATCTCATATGACAACTGTCAAGACTAACATAAAATGACAATCTTATCTTAATATTAACAAAATACACACACTTTGTTCTTTCGCATTGCACCACAGTAGGTTTAAGGTTAAACGTACAGAAAGTTACGAATAGAAAGATCTCTAGTGTTACGAGACTGGTATTTACTTACAAAACCATTTCCATTAGTCCTTTGATGGGTTCAAACAGAAAGTTTAATTAAAGGTCTTGTTTCATTGTTTCTTTCTTTAAGCGACACAACCAAAGTTTAGATGTCACAGAATCACACCACTTAAGACCCCCATAACAGATCAACAGATCAGATTGACAACCAAAACCGCACACTACCAATTCCCGAGACAGACCGCGTGTTTTGTTTTTACCGTTCCATCTAGTTTTCTTCCTGTTCTTAAAATGATTGACTGTTCCACAAAGAGGAGCAGGTTTGAAGTTTCTGTAATTTTTTTAAAATTTTGCACCAATGTCAAGATGTCAGTTTGAACAAACTGTGAAAGTTGAAGTGTCAAGGTCGTCCCGACAGTGAGACTCGAAGTGCGGACTGAAATGACATCGGACAGACAGGTCAAGGTCACTCTTAGTCAGTTGGACCCAAATTATGGACGGAACTGACATCGGGCAGACATTCCAAGACCATTTAGGTCAGTTAGGTCTACATTAACAGACAACTGACAGCATCAAGTTTAAAGTACAACAAACTAATCCCCCATCAATCAGTTTATCCAACAAACCCAGAACACTGCCCCTAGACCAAGGAATTAGGTCACGCTGTCAACATTTGACCAGAGTCCAAATCGATACCATCTCTAAGACATCTTAAAATGGTCGACTTATTTCTATATTAGGCTTGAATATGGCATCGGATAATCCCATAGCGGAGATTTGGACACGCTCGGGAACATTTGTCGGCAGTGAATTCTGCCCTCGTATCATCTGATGACATTTCGATGTTAGCAGGAACTAACAGTGGTTCTTTCAGCTGACAAATGGGGTGGGGGATGGTGATGATGGGAGAGTGGTGGTCTGATGGGGATGGTAGGACAATTGGGAGAAGGTGAGGCTGCGCCATGGGGGAGAAGGGACTGAAACGGAACCTAGCTCTTTATGAGCGTCTTTACTTAACCTTAAGGAGCGCGATGGCTGACGGTCATGGGTTTGAATCTCTGTGAAGTCAGTGGTTTATGCCCCTGGCTAAGGGCGGCCCTTGGTTAACACAGCTCCTACTGGGTACCTGGCATTAGTTGGTATAGATAGGTAAAGGCGGCTGGGCATTGCGCTAGTCACACAATGCCTCGTATATACATGCTTAAGAAACTGGTAAATGCTGCTTTACTGGTCCCATAGGTCAGCATTGTCTGATAAGGAAACTTTACTTTTAACTAACTTTTATGTGGCTCGTTGTAATTTTGGAGTTTTTCGCTAATTGTTGGGTTCAAAAAACTTATGACAATCTCAAGTTTTCATTTCCAATAAAAAGCTATGATAAGGCGTGATATTTATTGCAGATTTATTTGTGTGTCATACTGTTTTTTTTTTTTTTTTTTTTTTTTTTTTTTTGTGTTTGTTGTTGGGTGTATGAACAACTTTATCTTTTCAGAATGAAAAAATCCCTAAACAAATATCAATACAAATTATTATCGCGATAGTTTAAAAGTCTTGTACTTATCAGGTTAATCAACTGTAGTACTGTCAACCCATGGAAGTGATCTAAAAACAATGTGGGCTGTGTATATTTGTTGGGTCTTTAGCTGAAACAAGAGACTAAGAAACGTAGTAGCAACAGAAACGATAGTCTGAGAAATAAAATTCAAACTGAATATAGTGAATTTTATTTTAAAAAATACTGCTATTGTTAACTAGGCTTATTGAAGAGTGAGTTGAAATCTCACACCTATAACAAGTTAATTAGGAGCGTGGAAGGACTCTTTTATTTTATAAAATTGGGGGAGGGGGGACTATGGCACCACATTGGAAATGGCTTCCATAGAAATGATGCACAATAGCTTTCAGAGATCTGATGGATAGTAGGATTCAGGCATCTGGTGGTAAGCGGCAGCTTAACATTGCCATCTTCCTGTTGGAATCATTCTCTCCGTTTTCTTTCTCTGAAATAGTCACACTCAAGTAAACTTGAGACCTGTCAACATGCCTAGGAAAACACATTCACAGTAAAAAGATTTCTTTCTCCTGATACTTTTCCCCGGTAGGTGATGCATCAAACTCTGTAAAGACTCAATCTTTGTTGATGTCAAAGCCCTTGAGATACAGTCGAATATATCGAAAGTAAATTTAACTGAGTGTTCTCGAGAAATACAGTGAGATAATTTGTCGCCTTTAAATGCTTGTTCAAACTTCAAATGTAGTATCTCAATAGGTTGATAATATCACCGGGTCCCTGTAGTATCTCAATGGGTAGATAAAACCACCGGGACCTTGTAGTATCTCAATGGTTTTCTAATACCAACGGGCTATGGCGGATTTAAAAAAAAAAGGGGGGGGGCTGAGCGGGCTATAGCCAGGGGCCCCCGTTGGTTTGGGGGCCTCCAAAGTTTTAGTATTTTATAATAAAAGTGTTCAAATGTTTGCACGAACCCTTTAAAATATAATAAATTAAATAATGAATAAATCTTATATATTGAACCTGATAGTCTTAATAATTGAAAAACTTGATTTGATTGGCTCACTAAGAGAATATATTATAAAATATGAAATATATTTTTTAAATTTCTTAATTTTGATAAGCTCAACTGGCGTGTGGAAGAGTATAGTCTCGTGATGCAAGCGGTGTCGGGATCGATTCCCAGTGGTGGAATATTTTTTTTTCTTTTCACACTCAATTGTAACATACGGCAAACGCTTCAAATCGTTATTTCTTTGTGTTCGCTTTTTAAAAAATTATTAATATTTAGTTACAGTCTTATATTAGCTGCTAGCAATCATTTTATTTTAAGGGACGCTGGCTGGATAGGGCCCCCGTTTGACTGCAGCCCGGGGCTCCATGCATTCTTAATCTGCACCTGCCAACGGGTCCCAGGCTAAAGATGAAACATTTTACTTGTAATCTGAGGCCAAGGATGAAATGGCACTGGGGAAAACGATCGTTGATAGATCACTCCGCCCAGTCGCTTACTCTCATTAACAATTTGATATTTAATGGCATTTATCTGATGCTATAGCCTCCAGGCACGCAGTTCGGCCAGCCCCGCGATATGACGGAGGAATAATAAGAAAGATCCGGGTATTACCTTGGGACATTCCAACTGCAGCTGTTTGGCACATCCACTGCAGTGTTCAGCCAAGTAGTTCTTAAACTAGCTGATAGTTTTTTGATAACTCTATCTTATAAAAAAAAGTTGCCAAATAATTGAAGAGACATAAAATATATTTACTAAAATACAATTTAGGATATTAAAAAAACCCATAAAACAATGTTCTCTGATGACCCTGTGCCGTATATCAAGCGATATGTTAATTTCAGGTCTTTTTGCGAACTCTTGGCGCACTGATTGGAGTTCAATTGTTAACTTATTCAGCGTTCTAAAAATCTTTTACTAATAACGATTTTTTAAAACTTAAAACAACAATAACATCTTCCTGGTAAGAATTTGCTACATTTTCTTCAAATATTGCAAGTGCCAACGTCAGCGACAAAGCGCAAAGCCATTGATGAGTGTCCCTTTATTATGTGTATCATATAAAATATATAATAATAATAATAAACAGAATTTAAGACTTGAACTGTAACTTTCCCTCATGTGTTAAGAAATTACACTTAGGAGAAAACTTGCCCAGGAAAAAAGACGCGTTTGGCCACATGGAAAAAAGTATACGCCAGCTAAAAGGACGCAATCAGTACAGTAGTTATTATAACGATCTTTAAAAAACGTAAAAAAGCAAATGTTTTAACTATAAATCCTTTAGATCTATATTCGATACATAATTAGAAGGATATTCATTATAATACGCAGGGCAAAATAATCCGAAAGTAAAATTTTTAGGTCTAGATCTATTTTCGTAAAACTTGATGAATATAATTCGCAGCGATCGTAAATATATTTTTTAAAAGTATTGTCAATATAATGCGCACCTTATTGCGCGACATGGAAGGTTGTTGATCATAATACGCACCACAACACTCAAAAAATTAACACCATACACATCTAGACATACATAAATTAATGTAAAAATTCAATAGTTCAATTACTGTCCATTCGATTGTTCTGAAATTTTTATGCATAATTTTTATCATTGGCATGAGTCTGCCTGCAAAATTTCAGCTCACTAGCTTACGAGAAAATGGTTTAAAAATCAATCCAAAGTTTTTCGGGAAGCACGCACGGCTCAGGCACCTCAAGTTAATATAAAGGATTTAAAAATAAGCAACGTTCACATCCTATAGTTTATTTTCCATTGTGGAAACATTCACACTGATGCCATTTGTTGGTGACATCTCCGGGACAGGCGACATGTTCCCAGGTGACCTCAGGGTTGTCCCATCCCAGGCCGTTTGAGACCTGACCGTTGTGGTTCTGGAGGTCGAAGTGGATCTCGTATCCATGAGTGTTGACCTGGTCTGTTTAGTTGATAAACGGAAGATAACCGATAAATTAAAAAAATCATATTTTTAAAACAAAAAATGAAATTTATCGTCTTTTAATTGCATGGTTTAAAGCACAAAAAAGCAGTTCAAATGCAATCATTAGTAGCGTTTAAAAAATTTCTTCGATATTTATTTTAAGCCTTTTGGCCACTTAACATATATGGTAAAAAAGGATGCACATATAAATTTATGTCTGAATCTTTAAAAATACATTTAAAAAAATTGAGTTTCAATGTAAAAAAAAACCCCTCACTGGTTCCTGGTTTGCCAGCTTGACCACACCATTCCCGGTTATCATTGATAGGACAGTCGTTGGTTACCAAGAAGGTGTGTGCTTGGGTGTTGCGGGGCGCCTGTCCCTGACCAGGAACAAAGCCACCTGGAAATAGGAGAGGGGAGAAACCATACAAAACATTAAGTGAGTGAAATACATCCAAAACAAACATCCAATACAGTAAATCGCTATTGATGAAATCTGTTTGTTTAATTAAAAAAAAAATCTTATACACTTAATACTGCACTTCGCTGTTAAAACAAACAAGAAGAAGAAAACATATCAATATTATTTGTAACATTCATTTTTTTGTTTGTAAAATTTTTCTTAGATTAAACTATCATTTAAAATATGAGTTTTTAAATTTATTGAAATTATTTTAAGAAGTAATTTTAGTGTTGTGATACTAAATCATAATTTCTTCTTAGAGAAAACAAAATAAATTTCCAGTAGCTTTATGCAATAAATCACTGTTCATGTTTAAATACATGTATAAACCTTCCCATATACAATAGTAAACAGTTTGCTTATATGTAGAATGTTAATTGTGGCATACTTTTACATTCCAGTTAAACATGTGAATGATTTTTCATTTTTTTACAAGTGCGTGTGGGGGGAGGGGGCATAAAAGTCGAGTAAAATCTGACCTACCAGTTGGAGTGAGTCGGACACATTGTCCACAATTAGCGCCACACCACTGCTTGTCTCCGCCGTCATCGAAGAATTTCTGGTTGGGGCGGTCACCAAGTCACCCAGGTTCCAGGCGAAAGGGTTGTCTGAGAATGTCAGAGCGAATTAAATCCTGTTTGAAGGGAATAACGTTGCTTGAAAAACTGGTGAACATCTGTACGTTGAGCAATGAATTAACTCATCAACTACGGCAGAGGTCGGCAATTGTTTTGGCACGGGGGCCACTTTGTGGTAGCGTATTTTAGTGGAGGGCCGCAACGTTTAAAATGATTGTATTCTTTAGTTAACATTACATTTTATTTCAGAAAAAGTATAAATGGTATCATAAAAATCAATAAATAAAACTTAAACAAAAATGGTAGTTTTGTTAAATTTATTTATTGTCATAGTATCTAGATTTCTAGCCGCCAGAACATTTAATGAGACAAGTGTAACCTATCACAAAGTTTGTTGCTTCTTCAACTTTGTAACACAATTTTCAGCTTTCTGCTTTCGTTCTTCCTCAAAAAGTTATCCGCCAAAATCGTTATATTATGTTTTGGGGTGTCGTTTCAGATTGGACTCCTTAAATACGGCAATAGTTTCATGACACAGGAAACACACCGCTTTCTTGCCTGTATTGCCAAAGACATATTTGTGTGTCCATTCTTCATTAAACACAGGAAATTCATCACCAATTTTAAGCTGTTTGGGAGGGATCATGGTCCCACTTAATTTGTAAATGTATAGATCTTACTGGTGCAAAGACAAAATTGAAGTAAAATTGCACAACCGGAAAAGTGCGTATTTACACTGCCTGCGCACGCGCATTGACGTAACCGCCCTAATGGAAAAACCCGATACGAACTTTCGGCTGCGGACATGAAGCGAATCTCAGTTCAAGGTGGGGTCTTCTGAATGTCTTGGTGGGTCACAGAAAACTCTGTGGCGGGCCGCATGTGGCCCGCAGGTCGCATTTTGCCCACCCTTGAACTATAGCTTTAGATCGGGGTATTTTTAAACTCCTCTCCCTTAACGCCTAAAAATGTATCTTTGCTTAACGTATCTATTACAGAGGCTCCAACCACTCAGAGGATTTTTGCGTCATTTGCTTATCATGATTTATCTCTAGTCTGGGGTAGCTTAGAAATTGTGAGGTGGGGGGGGGGGAGTACTCTTACAGTAAACGTCTTTATGTTGTGCTGTGAATTAAGTCACCAATAACAAGTAAATGAAGCTCAACGTATTTTGAACACAGCTCCTCTAAAAAAATTATTTAATGGCAGGAAACGAAATCCTGTTTTAAAAATAAATTAGAAAGGAAATAATTTATACGGCGTAGAGCGTAAGATTTGAAGGGAATGTGTCATTTACAAACAACATATAAATTAAATTAAGCGCCAACGGGCTTTTCATAGAAAAACCGGAGGAAAAATCAAATTTGTTTATTGATTAAACGTTGATTTTAGTATTTTAACGTGACATATTGACAAGACTGTTACTTTTGATTAGTGTAGATTTGTTTCTTTAAAAAATGCATAAGCATAATGATTATTTGAGATTGGGACTTTTCGAATACATTTAGCCCCACCACACACCTTAGTAAGGTGGCACAGAAAAGAGTTATTTGGAGGTCCGGCTAACATGAGTTTTGGGGTCTCTAATTAAGAGTCCTAGAGTATATCCGTCTTCAGATGTCTAGCTAACCTGAGTTTAGGATCCCCGAGCATAACTCTTAAGATGTCTAGGTCCCCTGAGTCTCAAAATCCCCGATTACCCGTATGACGTGTCCTCACTCACCTGTGTTTGGGGGTCCACATCCGCAAGCTCCTCTGTGTCCGTCGTCGTATCGTGTTGTACTGGCGCAAGGTTTACCGTTAAATCTCAGGACGCCATGGCTGTCCCTGACACATTTTTGGGCACCTTGCACCACACCTGGTGACATAAAAAGTTTAAACGATTAACTTAGCCAATTAGAATAACATTTTCATTAACATTCATGCTCTCAGCTACTTAAATAATTCGATGAGACGAAATTCACCAACTTTTTTTTTCTTTTTACTAAAAAAGGAACTACAACAACACCAATAATTCGATGTATGCCACACAAAAACAACAACATTACACGAAGAAAGAAAATAATCGAACAAAATAAACAAGGAATTGTGCAAACATTCCCTCAAAGACTCGTTAGTCTATGTGCAACAAAACAAAACAAAACAAACACGAGTATAAATTTGCCCAGCATAAATTTTATACCTTAATTTTTTTTTACATTTCAAAAAATATAAGTATAACTTTATCAATATCAAAATTTGCTTCGAGGAAACTCTGAACTGTTGCGCTGCGACGGTCGGATACCTGCGCGGCGCGCAGTTTAAAGATGGTGCACAAAATGCCGGCTAGCATTCAAGGTTAACATAAATCATCAGCGCACAGCACCGACTTTAAAAAAAACGAAAATGTTTCAGCCATAACCAAAATTTATAAATCTCTTAACGACATACCAACAACGACAGCTAGAAATATGACGCGGCCGTTCATTTGGTCTTGCCTCAAGTGATCCTCTTGTTAGTTTAGTTCAGTCTGAGAATGTCTTGTCACTAACTATTGTTCCCTTTGGTTTTATAGCCTTGGTCTATCTTATCTAAACTCTCTACCTCCTGTATATTTTGACCGCTCGTCGTGAAATCATAAAGAGGATAACATTTGACGAGTTTAGATTTTTTAAAATTAGTTTTTTCTTAGTTGTAATTGTTGACCTGATGAGAATGTCATGCTGAAATTCAAGGTCATTGTGAGGCTTCTCAAACGTTGTATCAAAGATTCTAAATAATTTCAGTAATGCCATTAACATGTGTTTGCCGTTGTCTCATCTTGGTATTTATGTGTACTTATCACACCATTTTCATTTTTAATGACGTCAATTGTACTGAAAAGCAATGGTTGAAAATTTTCTTTTTTGATTAAATTGTATAAATTGAATAAATTGTACAAAAATATGTTAACAACTCTTGTATTATAATTATAAAGACGTTATATATAGTTATCTACAATGAAAGAAAGTAGCTGCAGAAAAGATCTATAGCTACAGCAAATTTACGTGTATACAGCGTATGTATAGCCTCAATTCATTGATGCCATCCATTTTTGGGAGAAATAAATGACGTACATCAGAGAACTGCTAAAAGAGAATAATTTCCAAATCTATCCACGTAAATAATGGCACATTACTGTACGCGATGCCAATAATTCTGTGATGCCACGTGGTTCGCGAATGTCTATTGGTTTTGATGTAGTGCTATAAGCCATGGCGGATTAAGGGGGGGGGGGGGGCTGAGCGGGCTAAAGCCAGGGGCTCCCAACGGATTAGGGGCCCCCAAACTTTTTATATTTATAATAAAAGTGTACAAATGTTTGCACGAACCCTGGAAAATATAAAAAATATATAAATTTATAAATATTAACTATACTATACAACTGATCGCAATTCAGACCTGATAGTGTTAATAATTGATAAAACGTGATTTAATTGGCTCACTTAGAGAACATACTATAAAGTATAGTTTATATTTTTAAAATTTCTCATTTTAGACAAGCTCCGCTGGCCGTGTTGAGAGAGTACAGGCGTGTGATGCAACCAGTGTGGGGTTCGATTCCCAGCAGTGGGAAAATAAAGTTTTTGTTTTCACACTCAATTGTAACATATCGCAAACACTTCAAACAGTTATTTCTTCGTGTTCGTTTATTTTTTAAAATTCATTATTAATATTTAGTTATACAGTTCTATATGAGCTGTCAACAATCATAGGGCCCCCGTTTTATTGCAGCCCGGGGCCCCGTGCAGTCTTAATCCTCCCCTGGCTATAAGCGACCGTCCATAAATGAGGGGAGGGGGGCGGATCCACGTATTTGTAACGATGTGTGACATGGGGTAGGCGGTGTTTGAGAAATGTGACATCACATCAAAACTCGCAACTTTGAATAAAAGTTTCTCTTAAATATTTGATTTCTTACTATTTATTTATGATGTTTTACATGGTTTCACGCGTGTTACGATATTAGAGTGAGACACACTAAATACATATCTTAATGACAAGAAAGTTATTTGAAACATGCTCTTTATTAAACAGAAAATACAGCTTTTAAGGGAGAAGGGGGCGAAATTATTTTTCACGTCATTTTGGACTGGGAGTCTAAATGTTTTTGACGATGCCGGAAGAGGAGGAGTGAAAAGCGACCAAAATCGCGTGACGTCATTTATCGACAGCCACCAAGATCATCGTTCTTTTCTCGACAATTATAAAAAAACAACTGAATCATGTGTTGAGGGAATTAAAGATGTGACTGGAATATATTTTGCTGTGTTAAGGATGTAACTGGAACTTGTTGCTGATTGAAAGATGAAACTTAAACTTGTAGCTGATTGAAAGATGAAACTTAAACTTGTAGCTGATTGAAAGATGAAACTTAAACTTGTTGCTGATTGAAAGATGAAACTTAAACTTGTTGCTGATTGAAAGATGAAACTTAAACTTGTTGCTGATTGAAAGATGAAACTTAAACGTGTTGCTGATTGAAAGATAAAACTTAAACTTTGTACTTAGTCACAGATGAAACAGAAACCTCTTGCCTAAATTCTTTACATTCTGTCCACGAGACATATGAACTAGATAAGAACTTGAAATAATAAATGTTTTTTCAATCAAGGCTTTTGTAAAAATCATGTGATTTTGAGACCTTTACACATAAAAATTATCATGAGAGTGAACAAATGATTGAGCAAAAAACGCCACAGCTTATCTCAAGGCTGCGGGTTGTTAAGCTGCGTCATCCTCTATAGCCATATAAAGTCGTTCACGTGGTTTGTGTATGCTGCAGTTTGTATTGTATTATTGTTGTATGCGAGTCTTCGCTAAAACGACATGAGATTCATTTAAATTCTACTGTATATATGTTAATATACTTGCCAACCTAGGAGATGTCACATCGAATAGGTAAGGCAATGTCAGTTCATTTTGTTTGTGGTGTATCATGGCTAGAAATGTATATTGGGCTTTAGAAATAAATGTGTAATATAAATATGGCTGTTTGCTAGAAATATGGGAGGTAGAAATAAATGGAAAGTAATCTGAACTAAACAAAAATGTGTATATGCAGTATGAGCCTAACGTGAAAAAAATGCAGCATAAGAAGGAAGATTACACTTAAGAATTTCTACGGCCTTTTTAGGAATATTATACATTAGCTCTCTTAGTTTTGGGTATCCGTGAATCAGTAAGAATTCGAACCAACTCTAAAGTTTCTTCACAGGCTTCCTGAAGCTGCCCGAAAACAATCGCCCCATTCGCCAAAATTGAGCGGCGGTCAGTCGTTCATTCAACCTCAGCCCTGTCCATTCCATTATGTTTTCAAGCCATCTTTTCCCGCTGTCGACCTATTCGCTCGCACGCTTCTATAGTGCCTTGAAGGATGGTTTTTGCCAGGCTATAATGTCACAGTACATCACCGAACCATTTCAGCTTGCTCCTCTTAGTTGTCGCTATAATGGTTTCTTAAAAACCTGCAATTGAGGTTATTCTTTCCCTGGCATTCTCATTGGTTTTGTGTTCTAGATAAGATATCTGGAGAATTGTTCTCATCCATTTATTGTCTTATGCCTGCAGCTTGCTTTCAAATGGTTGCCAGTAGTGTAAAGGTCTCACATCCATATATGACTGGAGCTTTGTATAGCATGAGTTTTAGTGGAAGGCTAAAGTTTTTGCTCGTCCATATTTTGATTGCTTTCGTCATTGCTTCCATTGCCGACCCAATTCTAACTCGAATTTCAACTTCACAGATACCATCTCTAGATACAATGGCTCCTAGATATTTAAAGTTATTTACCCCCTCCAGCTTTTGTTGGTTCATTATGATGTTTCCCAACTGAGGTTTTGGCAACTGAGGTTTTGGCAACTGAGGTTTTGGCAACGGAGGTTTTAGCAACGGAGGTTTTGGCAACTGAGGTTTTGGCAACGGAGGTTTTGGCAACTGAGGTTTTGGCAACTGAGGTTTTGGCAACTGAGGTTTTGGCAACTGAGGTTTTGGCAACTGAGGTTTTGGCAACGGAGGTTTTGGCAATGGAGGTTTTGGCAACTGAGGTTTTGGCAACGGAGGTTTTGGCAACTGAGGTTTTGGCAACGGAGGTTTTGGCAACGGAGGTTTTGATAACGGGGGTTTTGGCAACTGAGGTTTTGGCAACGGAGGTTTTGGCAACGGAGGTTTTGGCAACTGAGGTTTTAACCAATATCTTGCTCTTCTCTGAGCTGATTCTATGCCATGTGCCCTGATCTGTCTTCAATTCCGTTTGTGATCTACTGCACTTAAGACACATCTTTTTAAAATTTATTTTCAAAAATAATAAAACCACATTTCTGTAATTGATTAGCGTAGCTGATGTATTGAGTATACCGTATTGTTATTTATGTAGTTAATATGCTATGAATGTTTCTTTTTATTTATATATGTATTTTTGTTTCCATGTAAAGCACTGTGAGCCTGGCTCCTTGCTGGGATACAGCGCTATATAAATCATCATTTTATTATTATTATTATTATTATTATTATTTGTTCGTTACTGTTTCCAGTTTCATAATCCAAACCGTCTGCAAATCTAAAGTTTCATAAGGGTTTTCCGCTTATAGAGATGAATGTGTGGTGATCAATAAGTGTTTCTTGCATGATATTTCTACACAAATGTTGAAAAGGACAGGTGAGATTATACAGCCCTGGCGGAATCCAATATACATTTTCAAGAAATTCCCTCTAAAGCTTTTAAATAGGACTGCATTAGTTGCCTCATTGTGAAGTTCTTCGATCAACTTACGAGCGCTTCGTCAATGTTGAATCTTTTCATAAACGACCTAAACCTGCATCAATCGATCAGCTTCGCAGTATTTTAAATAATTGATTTTAAAATGAAATATTTCTAAAAGGCTTGGACTCATATTCGCATTCACTTCTATAAGTACCTGTGGTGAATAGAAACAGGACGGAATCCCTTTGCACGCACTCTTTCGAAACAGCTGCACCAAATTTATGGAACATTCTTCCGAAATCATTACGGCAAAGAAGCAGGGGAATTGTAAGACTTTTTATTATATTTATGCGAGTTTTGAAGATGAAAAAGCTATTAGCATGCTGGTCTAGCATGGACAATTAGCACTGTACAAGAAAGTCATCATTGTTAATACCATAAACCGTCCTTTAACAAATTTAAGTACATGTATTGTTTTCATTTCACAATATGTTTGTGTATTTTGTATTTCAATAAAGGATATTGTGGAAAGTATGACCTTTTCCAAGAATAAGTGAACGCACGTAGTGAAGGAAATAGAGGGAGTGGATGTTTTTCTCTGATTCTTATCGACTTATGGCTCCTGTTGTGTTGAAGTTCAAGTCTCGGTTTTTAAACTGTTGTCCGTAAAATGACAACTTCCCACCCTATGTCGTAACGGGAAGTCAATGCACTGGGTTTAGGGCAGACTATGTGTACACAATCTTAATGGAGATTGAATTAGAGAACAGCAATAAATTTAACTCACTTACGTGTTGAGTGTCATATTAAACCGCGTGGGATTTACTTGTGACTTAGTGAATAGCTGACATTTGGAAGCCCATTAATAGGATGTTTAAATAGATCTTCGTCAATTACGACAGACCATCAGCGACAGGTCAGATGGTTCAACGCCGACCTTGACATCAACAGCAGGAGTTCCCGTAGAGGGGCTGATAGTGTTTTTCAGAAGGCACAGACAAGTTGTAGTTAATTCTACCCGTAAGAATAGTTCACTTAGAGCTGTGCACTTGAATGGCCGTGACAAACGTCTGCAGCAGATTAGAAATACCACTCAGAAATTTTAACAAAAATTATATATAGATACGGGGAATGGAAGTGGGTGGAAATTGATGATAAAGAGATTTTATTTAACAAGGACGAGGTAGCATTTTTAATTGATTTGTTTTTCTTTTCTTGTTTAAATCATTCAAAATATCCTTTATAATATCGATATTCCTTTCCCATAGATTCATGTTTATGTGATGCTAACAGTGTGTTTAAGAGACTTTCAAAAAGAATTCCACAAAACATAGAACTAACAGAGAATCTCAAAATGTGAGTGGATGCATATTTTTAAAGTGGATTCAGTGTGTGGGTAGTTCAAGAATTCTTGATGTCTATTTTGGTAGCCAATGTCAAGTTATTTACATTGTTTCTTATAACATTCCTTAATATCTATAAAATACCACAAAGCACTGTGATGTACTTTGTAAATATTTCAGTCAGTTTGAGTGATCGGATAAAATTGTTATTCCTTATTCTCTCCACCACCTGCTATTCAAAGCTTATTTTAGAGGTGACACTTTAAAGAATAAAGCTTTATTTATTTCACTAATTTCTACATTTTTATAACAATATGCTTTTCATCTAATAACATTTATTTATTAAAATATATAGATTCTATAATTTAAAAACTTTATGATAATAATTCAGTCGATATTTAAACATCTTTAAATTGCAGTTGGAATTAGATATTTGTTTTAATACTAAAAAACAAGCCATATTTTCTGTTGGAATATTGTATAAAAATTATAATAAAGGAAAAAGCTTTAATCCAAGGTGGGTAAATTACTGGAAGCCCGCGGAAGCCTGCAGCAATATCGAACGAATAAATTTATGTAAAGTTGGTGTTGGTACTTAAAATGAGACATAATTTTGTTTTATAGCTGTTGCCACTTGACGTTTCATTTCTTACTAATGCGGCTGGGGTCCCCCCTACCATATAGCTTAACACTATCCGGTCTATAAAAAGCCTTTAACAACTAACATTATAAAAAGCATATTTCACAACATAAATGTGACACCAAGAAATGTATGTTAATGTATGTTCCCAACAATGATGCTCTCATTTAGCATACACAATGACACCAACAAATATCTCAACCATAATAATAAACCCAATGACTTGTGCAGTCACCTAGTCTCCATTAAAATTGCCCCTTTCATCACTACACGGTAATCTGATTCTCTCAAACAGCATAACCCAGTTTCCAATCAGTAGGTTCCTTCCACTACTACACAATAATCTGAAAGCAAATAATCCAAGCTTCAATTTCCTTTCTTTAGATTCGTATATCATAAATACCAAGGATCCCGCTAAAGCGCTAAGGTTCGGTGATCCGTGTGCAAAGTAAAAAATAAACAACTCGTGTGCAAATTTCCACGGGAGACATTTTTTGTGCAATATTTAACTAAATTTGTTGCGCGGTAATTCTAAACCACTGCATGGCTTCGGTCAGATATCTGTGCGGCAGCAAAGCCGTTCGGCTTGATGGGAAAATCGATGAATACTAATTTACATTCAACAAACGTTTCATTTTTTCAAGTATTGATTCCAAAAGTCATGAGATGAAAGACGATGTCTTGAAGCATTTATCTCACTGGTAAGTAGAGCTGTCAATACTGTTGAAGAAAGCTGCCCGGTTAATAATCATATAAATATTAAACAGAGTACCCATGCACCTCATTTCACACAGTAGCCAATGGAAAGCTTTAATCATTAAACTTTTGTCAACCTTGATGCACTATACACTTTTATTCCTGCTATAAATGCATTTTTTCATACTTATAAATTAAAACTAAAGTAAAATAACCATTCAAAAATATTTCAACAATAATTAAGTAACGTTCAGTCAGAACATACGCACTCGGCAGTTTGAATGTCAATGTCCGCTAGACAGCGGTAGGCGGTGCTAGTGGGTGGCGTTGCTTAGAGGAACCAGTAGTTATTTTTTTTTTTAAAGTGAAAATGAATGTAAAACTTTCAATATTTCTGAAGTATAGAAGGCGCTTTTTTAAAGGTATGATAGGGATAGGGGTGAGGAGATAAACAAATTTAGTTCGTCTGAACCATTAACTCAATGTTGTCGGCTCATTTCAAAGCCAAGTCAGCGTCCTCTCATTTGAAAAAAATCAGGTTATTATTATTATTAATGCTAACACAAAGCAACGCCTCTCTTTTATTTCCATCCCTTCATAATTGTCAGTGGCGTTGTTATGTTTTCATTATTATTAGATTCATTTAAAGAACAAAATCTTTTTTGTTATTAAGCTATTGTTGTTTCATGTTCATAGAAAAGATATGTATCAAAATACATCGTAGTGTGTTGGGGCCGGATTTTATTACTCGCATACACATATCTCTTGTTGAGCGTTTTCGTGTTAAACATATTTTTCATTATATATTTCAAAAGACATTTTAATTTGATTAATTGATTTCAAGACACATTGTGTACTCATAAGAGCCGCATGCGATTCGCGAGTCACTTTTTTGCCAGTTTTGGCGTAGACATGACAGCCACATTTATACGAGTACCCAAGCGCCATTTGACTACATGGGTAATTGCACGAGTACCCGTTGATAGGCCTACTGGTAATTCATACTTACTAGACACTAGAATTGTTGGTCAGCAAACTTTACATAGACACTACCTTTACTTGTAGGTTTTTTCAGCAAATTTTAGTTCCCACCCCCACCCAATATAAATAAACTTTAAAAAATAACACAACCTCACATATGATTAGGGAAGATAACTTTTGTTTTAAAATGTGTCTGAACACTATTAATAATATCAATTCAAAAAGGAGACTTTGCAATTCAATTTGCAGGCCCGTTTGGAGAACAACAATTTTTAATTACAATAAGTAATATTTATATTACAAAAGAAGATTGTATTTATTTTCAGACTTTATTTCCCACTGTGTTGACATTCACACTGGTGCCATTTGTTGACGAAATCTGAAGTGCAGGCGACCCTCTCCCAGGTAACCTCGGGGTTGTCCCAGCCAAGTCTGCTTGAGATCTGACCGTTGCGGTTCTGGAGGTCAAAGTGGATCTCGTAACCGTGGCTGTTGACTTGGTCTGTTAGGTGCATAAACGGAAGTTAATAATTTACCAATTAAAAAATCGTATCAAATTTTTGAACGAAAAATCAAATTTATCATCTTACAGTTTATTGTTAAGTATTTCAAATGTTATCATCGAAGTAGCGTTTTTATCTCTACATTATTACTTTTAAACCAAAGAACCGCTGACTTACATTTCGTGCAAGATTTTCCTCACATAGGCGTATGACCTAACTTTAAAAATATTTATGACTGGTTTCAGTTTGAACATTAAAGAAACTCACTTGTGCCTGGTTTACCAGATTGACCACACCATTCCCGGTTTTCAGCAATAGGACAATCATTGGTCACCATGAAGATGTGTGCTTGGGTGTCTCTGGGGGCCTGACCGAGTCCGGGTACAAAGCCACCTGGAAATTGAGAAATGGGGAAAACATACCGATTAAATATAAGAAATATAGCCACAAAATAGTTACTGAAATACAGGCTACTCACGTGAGTGAAATAGAGGCTACTCAAGTGAGTGAAATAGAGGCTACACAAGTGAGTGAAATAGAGGCTACACAAGTGAGTGAAATAGAGGCTACACAAGTGAGTGAAATAGAGGCTACTCAATTGAGTGAAATAGAGGCTACTCAAGTGAGTGAAATAGAGGCTACTCAAGTGAGTGAAATAGAGGCTACTCAAGTGAGTGAAATAGAGGCTACTCAAGTGAGTGAAATAAAAGCTACACAAGTGAGTGAAATAAAAGCTACACAAGTGAGTGAAATAAAAGCTACACAAGTGAGTGAAATAAAAGCTACACAAGTGAAATACAACTAAATCAACAAATCACGACCGATGACATTTTTAAAAGTTCAACGAAAGTTTAAATACAATTAATACTGAAGTTCATGGTTTAAGAAACCGTGATAATATTATTTTTAATATTAAGGTCTTCTTTGTTTTAATAATATCATAAAATTCCATTTTACACTTTTAATTGATAGAAAGTTTTTAAAAACGAGTTTTACCAT
This sequence comes from Radix auricularia, assembly GCA_002072015.1. Lineage (NCBI taxonomy): Eukaryota > Metazoa > Mollusca > Gastropoda > Lymnaeidae > Radix > Radix auricularia. Next base: position 357,946 of record MUZC01000812.1, on the reverse strand, counting down.
TGCAATCATGTATTATACGTTTACAGGAGGGAAATAAAATACATTCCGCTTCATTAAACTAAACATTTCGCACATTACCAAAGTAAACACTTTCAGATACACTTGTAAATAATTCGCTCATCGGTAGAATGTTCCTTCAGACGACTTTTTATTTGCGAGTGGTTCATGTCAAAGATTTTTCTTTAGTCTTTCAAGCTTCGAATGTTGGAGAGCTTAAAAATAAAATTCTAGAAGCCCCCCAAAATCGAAACGTGTTTCTAAAAGCGTCTAAACTTTCTTCTTGACTTATGATTTAAGTCTGACCCATCGGCTGGACATTAGGACCGTTGGACCCACCAGTTTAGATGGGGACGTAACGACCTAACATTTGAGCTAGGTCTGACCTACCTGTTGGAGTGAGTCTCACGCACACTCCGCAATTAGCCCCACACCACTGCTTGTCTCCACCGTCATCGAAGAATTTCTGGTTGGGGGCCGTCACCAAGTCACCCAGGTTCCAGGCGAAAGGTGTGTCTGAGAATGTCAGAGAGAATTAAATCAATATTTTCTGGACTGGGGTAGCTTTAAAAGCTAACAGTGGTGGGGTGAGATGGGGGGAAGCCTTTTTGTATATTTTACAGTGAATTAAGTCGCCACCTACAAGATAATAAAGGTCCAAGGTCCATTTGTAAAAAAAAAATTAAAAAAAAAAAAAAATTTCCTCTGAGATAGCATCTAAAATTGACATGACAGGATACAAAATCATGTTTATTTTTTTAAAAAATGAAAAGGAAATATTTTCAATGTCTAAGGCGTAAGATTTAAATTGAATGAGTTGTGTACTACCTCTGTAAAATTCCTTTAAGCACAATTTCTGGCATTAGATGGACGTACAGAGTAAAAAAAGACTATTTGTTAAATATATTTTAATGTCAACAATTGGTGGTATTATTACTTATGAGTCCTAATATTTTGTTACTCATTGGATAAATAAGATAAATAAGAATATTGAGATTTTGAGACTGAAAGTCTTTAAATAATTTAAGGGAGTCAAGTGGCACAGAATATTTTTATATTGGGGTCCAACTCACTTGAGTTTTATAAATCCCTTATACTAACTTCGCTGTTGTATCTTGGTTCATCCGTCGGGCCGAAAAGCAAAATTAAAAACTTTGACCCACTTTTCGTCATGCTATCGAGCTAAAATTTTGCACATAGACTAGTGTCATCCAAGAATGCATTGTATCAAACTTTCAGATCAATCAAATGTACCGTGGTTATATTAATGCATTTTTAGTTTATCTCTATATAACTGTATGGTAGCCGTCTGTTGTTGACATCCGCGTGTTTGCTGGAGTTCAGTTTAACCATCGGTGACCACACCCACATCCCCACCAATCCCCTTTTACACAAAGAGATTAAATTCACGTTCAGTCTGTAAATGTTTGTCGCGCGGTGCATATTATTTTGAATATAATCAATATTTTTAGTTGTGTCTCATATATAAGGGATTTAAAGTCAAAAAATTTGTTTCTACGGGTTGTTTTTTTTAAAAATTCCTATGTATATCCTGACATAAGGGCTTTCTTTTCCCAGAATCTGCTCTTATAGGTCAAATTACTCATGATTTAAGGGTCCCGGAGGATCCAATTTAAGAGATCAAATTCATCTTAGTTGTTGGGTTCAATAACGGTGTTCCATTCACCTAAGTTTAGGAATCCATGAGTTGTATGACGTGTTCTCACTCACCTGAGTTTGCGGGTCCACATCCACAAGCTCCCCTGTGTCCATCGTCGTATCGTGTTGTACTGGCGCAAGGTTTACCGTTATATCTCAGGACGCCATGACTGTCCTTGACACACCTTGGGGCACCGTGCACCACACCTGGTCGCATGGGAAGGTAAATGGTTAACTTTGCCCCAAATATCCACAAAACCGGGAACCGTTACTTCTTTCAAATTATATCAATGTGAGACAATAAACTCATTTGATCGACTAAAATATTTTATTATTATTATTGCAAAGTATCTAATAAAATCAAGGACGTTTGGAAGTTGACACAAATTTCACAAAGGAATCATTTGTTTTGAAAAAAATCATTTGAATAATACTTCGTGGGCCAATAATATTTTTCAAATAAACTTTTTCAGGTGCCGCAATGTCGTGGCCACCCTTAACCGCTATCACGAAGAGCACCAGCTTGATGTCACTTCATGCACTGATTTACTTGGTACTTGGTCTCAACTTTATCATATCCTAAGATCATAAAATTTCAGAATTGTAAAACTACTATGAAATGGTTGTATCCAGTGTTATGATTTATCCGAACTTAATTAAACTTTGACAAGGAGCACCGTCCTAAATCGGGGTCCGAAATGATCTAACTTTGATGAATAACATTAACATGGAACATATAATTGTGTAAATATTAGTGGACACATGCATACAACATCAGAATACAACATCAGCCGACATTATTGTTCAAAAGACGTCTCAGCACTCAGTGACCGAGCCTCTTGGTGCAGTATGACACTGAACGGCTCAGCAGTCAGTGACCGTGCCTCTTGGTGCAGTATGACACTGAACGGCTCAGCAGTCTGTGAGGAAAACAGACAACCGGCTGCAAAGTCAAGATGTCACGAAAGATATGATCGTGCTCGAAATCCTTCTGTTGTCGTAACAACCATCTATTGTCCGACTACGGACGCAACTTTCGTTCAAGAATATCGCTAAAAGCCATCAGGGACACACTTAGCTGCCAAAGCACTCAAATAATACGATGAAAGTGGTCCTCATCGACCACGATGGTCAAACAACAACATTTAGTTCTAACATGTATGAACAACATATACGTGTAACATTTTGATACAATCTTTAGGTACACCCGCTTATAAACAGCCTTAAGGTACACCATCTAGGTACAACTTGTATGAACAACATTTACTTTACGACGTACCAACAACCAAAGCTAGAAGTATGTAGCCGTTCATTCCCTCTCGTTACGACTGATCCACTGTTAAGATAAAATATTTTTTAAAAAACTCTATCCCTGATCTGATTAGATGGCCTCTTGTTTTTATAGCCCTTGTCCACCTTATCTGTCTGGCCTTGGAGATATACCGTCAGTTTCTGTTGACCGGATGTCGTGTTCACAGATAGAGCTGCCCCATAATTTAAACGTGTTGAAAGTGAAAATAAAAAATACTAAATCGAGAATAGTTGATGAAAAAAAAAATTATTTAAAAATTTAATGGGCGTTCAAGATTTCACAAAATTTTCACCATTTGGAAATAGGTATTTAATTGTCATTTACTAGAGAATATTCAAAACATACAAGAATAGCACCATTAGTTAAGTCGATAAACCTTAAACACTAGAGGATAGAAGAACCAAGAGTAAAGTACATGTAATACATAAGGCAATTAATTCTAATAAGGATAAAAACACCTTTCTTATTCCGTATGCAAAAACAAACACATACAAGTTATCTTTTTCCCGTCCAGAATTTGGGCGTGGCATGGGTTGCCTGAAGAAAATTCGTAAACCTTCCCTTTATCAACATTAAAACTCTAATAACAATGCAGGTCTAGACATAAATCATGGATAAGCGTATGACGCAATAATCTTTTGTATAATAGGAGCGTCTTTAACAGATAAGATAAGATAGCCCAAACCATTTTCCACTGAACAACCTTCTCCTAACATAAAACTTGAAAATAACCAAATATGTCCATAATGTTTAGATCTTGTCGTAACAATGAGCTTGTAAGACTTTCAAGAAATGTTTGGCATCCTGGGATTGAGATAATTTGTCAAATATTTCTGTACCTAAAGAGAAATGCATGAACTCTTACTATAGTGTCTATAGTGATGTGTTTATCAACAACGAATATAAGAAAATCGTGGCCAACGCACGCTATTAAGACTGGATAAGATATATTTATTAGTTTAGTGAGTTACTGAGAGTGACATTTTTCACAGGTCCAAATACCTTGAAATATGTAGAAAAAAGATCAAATGTAGCTTATCCGACAGTACCAATGCTGGCTGCACTTATGAATACCAATAACATACTTGGAAAGTTGAACCTTCTCGCAAATAAGAGTTTGACTGCAAGTAAGAAAGAGGTGAAAGTAGATGACGGGATTGAAATAATACGTTAATGAGATAGGTCTATGCAACGGGTTACTTAAAACGGTGCAGTTGTATCAATGCAATGATTAGGAGTAACATTTTGGTATTTTTAAAAAAATCACTCTAGCTTGACTATTAATAAATAATAATGACCCATTTGCAGAACATGACGGCCTATGAGGCAAGTGAAGAAGCGTTCATAAGTTTCCTTGAGCCAACACTAACGAGCAAGGGATTGTTTGCCTAGCACAATGCTCTGGGGGCCTTGCCCACACCGTGGCTAGATCCCGTGACTCTTATATATATATATA
>MUZC01000812.1:335641-352104 GCA_002072015.1 Radix auricularia | reverse complement strand
GGGTTCAGGGACACCTTAGCTAGTGTCATACACCCATTTGTGGTTGTGTTCAGGGACACCTTTAGCTAGTGTCATACACCCATTCGTTGGGGCGTTCAGGGACACCTTAGCTAGTGTCATACACCCATTCGTGGTTGTGTTCAGGGACACCTTTAGCTAGTGTCATGCACCCATTCGTTGGGGGGTTCAGGGACACCTTAGCTAGTGTCATACACCCATTCGTGGTTGTGTTCAGGGACACTTTTAGCTAGTGTCATACACCCATTCGTTGGGGGGTTCAGGGACACCTTAGCTAGTGTCATACACCCATTCGTGGTTGTGTTCAGGGACACCTTTAGCTAGTGTCATGCACCCATTCGTGGTTGTGTTCAGGGACACCTTTAGCTAGTGTCATACACCCATTCGTGGGTGGGTTCAGGGACACCTTTAGCTAGTGTCATACACCCATTCGTGGGTGGTTCAGGGACACCTTTAGCTAGTGTCATACACCCATTCGTGGGTGGGTTCAGGGACACCTTTAGCTAGTGTCATACACCCATTCTTGAGTGGATTCAGCCTTCACAGAGATTCGAACCAGCGACTTTCGGTACGCCGACCGAGCACTTGCCGCTTGACTGCCGTTATGGATAGCGATAATCTTCTCCACATCCGTATTGAACTTGCTGAGTCATCTGTTTGTTGGGATCTGGTGAGCTTAATGAAACCCACTTAACGTTTAGCTAGAGAGCCTAAACCTGGCAAACACAATCATCATCTTCTCAAGAAACAGATGTGCGTGTGTGTGTGTGTGTGTGTGTGTGTGTGTGAGAGAGAGAGAGAGAGAGAGAGAGAGAGAGAGATTAAGGAAAGAAAATAAATTAAAACACAAAACAAAATTCTTATCTTGCCTTTGGACTGTTTACCTTCGACATAAATTCACTATCTAACCACACTTTAGTTTACCTGGGGGAAGTATGTCGTGTTTAACTCGCCTGAACGAAATCCTTTGAGCTCAATTAAAAGAATTTTCTAGTAGACATATCTGGCCGTTGTTACTCTACTTTGGGTTTAAAATAGATTATTTTTCAGTGTAATACTTATAGAATTATTTTAAGTTTTAAAAAATGTAATTTGAATTCGGTATAAACTTAAACTATAAGTTAGTTGATAAAGACTAATTAACATATTTCCTCAAATAAGCATTGGCTTATCTTAGACACAGAGGTTGTTAATTCATTTCATTTTCGACATGTTTAGAAATACAAGCAGTTGGTTTAGGTAACGTTTTTAACCTGCTTGTTTAAACTTACGACATGATTCGTTTCTTTTTAATTCCATTAATATTTTTTTTGTCTTAGAAATCGTCCAAAAATTTCATTAATATTAAACAAGGATTCTCTAGTGTAACCATAATAATATGTGGATGGGGGGGGGGGATATTGTGAGTCTGGATTTGAGGGTGTTTAGGTGTAAGGAATATTGTTATGTTTGGAGTATGTGTGTTTTGGAAACTTGATGGTGTTGGTATATGTTTGTGTTGGCAAATGTTTGTGTTGGTATATGTTGATGTTGGTATATGTTGGTGTTGGTATATGTTGGTGTTGGTATATGTTGGTGATGGTATATGTTGGTGATGGTATATGTTGGTGTTGGTATATGTTGGTGATGGTATATGATTGTGTTGGTATACGTTTGTGTTGGTATATGTTTGTGTTGGTATATGTTGGTGTTGGTATATGTTGGTGATGGTATATGTTGGTGATGGTATATGTTGGTGATGGTATATGTTTGTGTTGGTATATGTTGGTGTTGGTATATGTTGGTGTTGGTATATGTTGGTGATGGTATATGTTGGTGATGGTATATGTTGGTGATGGTATATGTTGGTGATGGTATATGTTGGTGTTGGTATATGTTGGTGATGGTATATGTTGTGATGGTATATGTTGGTGATGGTATATGATGGTGTTGGTACGTGTGGGTGTTGTAATGTTGGTGTATGTTGGTGTTGGTAAATGTGGGTGTTTGGAATATGTTGGTGTTGGTATATGTTGGTGTAGGTATAAGTTGGTGTTGGTATAAATATGTGTTGATATATTTGAGTGTTTGGAATAAGTGGGTATTTGGATTATGTGGGTGATTCTATATACAGATTTCGGAATATGTGGGTGTTTGAAATATGTGGGTTTTCGGGAGTTTTGTTTATGTCAGTGTAAGAAAATATGTTTCTGTATCTGAAAGTGTAACCTGTTGCGTGTCTGTACATGTCGTAGCCGCGGGTGGGGATTGGGGGAGGGGGCACTGGATATTGTGATTAAATCTTCTTGTTACAAACCTGACAGCAAAGGCAAGTAAAAAATGAACTCAATTTTCCCTTGTATTTAACTTTTTAAAAGTTTGTAACAACCTCAAAAAAACTAACTGATCTTGAGCTTTAAAAAAGGCCAAGAACGACTCGGCGATTGCTATCTCGATCCACGCTGTTTTCGTTTTTTTTTTTCAATTCCTCAGATTGTAAAGTAAAACAGTTTTGTCTTGTTGTTGACCCATTTCGTTGTTTTATACAACACAATGTTAGAACATGTTGAAAAACTACATCGAATTATACCATAACACATCATAGAACATCAAGTAATACAACACAGATAATTAAACAACCATCCATCAAAATTATACCGAAAACAAAAGCTTGAACAAATGTTACAAAAAAATAAAATAAATATTTTTTTAAAAAAACTTTTTAGGTTTGAATTATTAGCACCAGACAGGCATAAAATTAGATCTATAAAGACTTGAATTGTTAGTGTCAGAAATTCCGTAAGATAAATCTATAAAGGGATGAAGTGTATGCAACAGGCTACGCCTGTAAACGGGAACCCGGGAGCCCGGGTACCTATTACCGTGCGATAACCAGGGAATAAAATTGCGCCCGGGTACCCACGAAAATTTGGCTGCTTTTCTACACCAACGTGTAGAGTTAGCGGAAGAGCGCATTGCATAAATGCTATAAAGTTGTCGGTAGTTAAAGTTAACACATTAACTAGCTATTAATAGTGTTGGACGGGTAAAACTTCGTCCGTATGGAATCACGCCCAGCGATTTGAGAGCAAAACTGCAAAAATCATTCTTTGTGTTAAAATTGTGTCGATACCTCATTAATACAATAATAATGTGGCAATATTACATGCAGTTATGTATTTCACTAAATTCATAATGATAATGTAAACACATTTGAATTTTGTAATGTAACTGCAACAATATTCTAAGAGTACAGGACAGTAGCAAAGCATCGCAAAGTGACCCATAATGTATTGCTGTAACCTAAAGTCATTTTCTATGCGTACAACATATGTATGAGAATTGACGGTAAATGTAACACATTTAAAGGCAAACTTATATTAATATAGTACGCACAGTTCAGGTAATAATTATACAGTACGATGCAATACGCTTATGAACCTAACCCACGAATATGCGGGGCCGCATGTAGGTAAGTATGTAGTATGTTACTGGATGCATGCCGTTGGCTACTTTGTGAGATGAGATGGTAGCTAGGTTGCATTTTTAGAGGGCATAACAGAGAAATTTATGCGGCGTTTCAAAAATGTACACGGGTATTCGTTCAAAATTTGGACGGTTACCTGGTTACCTACGTTCAACAAAATTGATAGAGCTACACCAGACAGCCATAAAGTTAAATATGTATAGGTTTGAACCGTAAGTACCACACAGCCATAAAGTTATAACTGTATTTGTTTTGAACTGTTCAAACAGCAGACAGCCGTTAAGTTAAAAGGGTATTGAACGGTGCCGTATTTAAACTGACGTCAAAAGTGTGGGGGAACTCACCGACCTCACCTTTGATGTACCTCAAACAAAGCCAAAAATACCAGTCGGTTATGTTCCAACGCAAGTATCCCACCCTCCCCTCGAGAGAGCCTCGATTTCTCTATGTCGTTAACAAACTAATCTCGTGAGATGTCTAGGAATTTTTAGTCTTGCTGAGGAAAAAAACTATTATAAAAAAGTTCAAAGAATATTTTTGTGACATTCACCTATCTTATAGTTATAATGGAACATGCGTTTTGGTGAAAATCGCTTTCAGCAGCCTTGGCATTTGGTATTTAATTAGGATAATTAAATTTAATTTAAGATCTACGGAATCAGATTCACTTTCTATTATATGCATGAAAGTCCAATATAAAGTCAAATTTTATCACATCAGAAATATCGATATTAATACAACGTGGCAAAAATAAAAATTCATCAAGTAAAAGCATATTTTTTAAAAAAATGCTTTAGAACTTGTGTTTATTTCCATAAATCTAACAAAGATGAAAGATAATGCTAGCTGAAAGATTATAAAACTGAAACAGTAACAGCTATGTTTCTAAATTATGGAATCAATGGATATCCCATTTTATTTTCCAGCGCCATTGGAAGAATCTCGCTGCTTCCACTGGTAACTGAGAAAAGTCACAGGAAAAACAGTTACTGGTAAACAAAAAGTCATGGAGTTTGTACAAAAATGAAATAGAAAATAATCCTTATTCATTTTCGTATAGCGCAATAATATTGTTTAGTCCTATATACATTTCTAAACATCGTCTATAATGGAAATGAAATAGGGACTTTCTTCCCGTAACACTTTTTGTTTGACTTTTCTCACGTGACTTTATTTCCTACAATTGCGCCATTGTGCCATCCAAACATGTGTAAACACATTTAATTATTGCCCCCCGCCCCTAAAAAAAAAGGATAATAAAGAGCTAAATAAATAATTCTTTTTTTTCGTGTATACACAAAACACAGGCCTGTGAGTGTGATTGTGTGTGTGTGTGTGTGCATGTGTGTGTGCGAGTGCGAGTGTTTTCAGCATGCACATGACCGCCTTTGTTTATTTATGCCTGCGGTTGGCCAGGAGATTGTACGGATTCTCAGAGACTCAAGTTTTACAAAGACATTAAAAGGTAAAGTAAACATTTCACTGCAGTGAACGTAAGACGTCACAAGAACTGGTTTGGCCCACTTCATCTTATGCTGGAACAATAACATAAGGTCGGCGAATGAGGCCAGCCTTTAAGAAACGTTTCAGAATAAATTGACCAGTTTACACAACCTCACGGGTGTCCGTGACCACAGCGTGTCGTGCTGACACATAGCGTGTCGAGCTGGCACATGCCGTGTCGAGCTGGCACATGGCGTGTCGAGCTGGCTCATGGAATGTCGTGCTGACACATGCCATGTCGAGCTGGCTCATGTCGTGTCGTGCTGACATATAGCGTGTCGAGCTGGCACATGGCGTGTCAAGCTGGCTCATGTCGTGTCGATCTGGCTCATGGCGTGTCGTGCTGACACATGACATGTCGAACTGGCTCATGTCGTGTCGAGCTGGCTCATGGCGTGTTTTGCTGACACATATCATGTCGAGCTGGCTCAAGGCTAACCTTCGAGTTTTAAGAAGCTGCCACTGTCCCGGACACACCTTTGAACCCTATCAACATTACCTCAACATTACCCCATTATAACACTGGTTCTAACATGCGTTTTAGTGGGGGTTATTTCTTGACACAGAGACCAATTTAACAACCCATAAAAACAAAGTGTATGAATATAAATCCCTTATATAAGACAAAACTAAAAAATATTAATCATATTCAAAATAGTATGCACCGCGCAAAAAAAAAACAACATTTACAGACTGAACGTGACTTATCTCCCCTTGCTGTAAAACGGGGAGGGGTGGGGTGTGGTCACCGATGGCTGGACTGAACTCATGCAAACACGTGCATGTCAACAACAACAGACGACTACCATACAGTGACATAGAGATAAACAAAAATTGCATTAAATTAAATACGGTACATTCGATCGATCTCAAATTTGATTCAATGCTTTGTTAGGTAACACAATCTTAAGTGCAAAATTTCAGCTCGATAGCATCACAGAAAGTGGGCAATTTTTTTTACTTTTTTCCCGCCGGAACAAGAGAGAAAGAGAGAGAGACTGCAGTTAAGCTAATATAAGGAATTTAAAAATAGATGACATCAGAATCATTACAGGCATTGTAAAATTGATTATTTGATATTGCTACTTGCGGAACTTCTCTGGATCCCCCTCCCTCTCTTCTACCTTCACAACATTCTTTTCTAACACAAGAGTAATTCTCAAAATGGTTCACCGACAAAACGGCCCAGGAAAATGGGCCCGACATAACGACCCATGTCATAACGACCCCGGTCAAAACATCGCCATCAAAACGGCCCCGGTCAAAACAGCGCCATCAAAACGGCCCCGGTCAAAACAGCGCCATCAAAACGGCCCCGGCCAAAACAGCGCCATCAAAACGGCCCCGGTCAAAACAGCGCCATCAAAACGGCCCCGGTCAAAATGGACAGAGACAAATCGGAGAGGACAACGACTCAAAATTTTACTTTAATTAAAGCATTGTGTCCCAAATTATTTTTCCCCCATCTATTTCTTCAGCCTCTTATATCAACGGAATTCCGTCGCTATGAGTGTCAGGAGTGCTGGAGGATGTCAAGATGTGTTGGTGGAAAGATTTCCACAAATGTCTTTTTCACAGAACAAAACAATATATATATATNTATATATACACACAAACTGAGCTTGGGTCTTGTCCCTAAAATGATTCATATAAACTGAGCTTGGGTCTTGTCCCTCAAATGATCCATACAAACTGTGCTTGGGTCTTGTCCCTAAAATGATCCACACCAACTGAGCTTGGGTCTTGTTGTTTTTTAGAAGAGGGTGATTTTTTAGTTATCATTGGCAGAGATAAATATTTTAGTTGAAGTACTTCTTTTAATTGCTGATTAATTATGTCATTTTAGCTTAGTTTTCTCGGTATGTGCCTTGTTAGTTTAGAGATTGAAATTACAAGTAATACTATACGAATGGGTTGTTCTGTTTGTGCCTGATTTAAAATATCTTGGTACAGCTGAACGAGTGTAACTGGGTGGAAAGGGGGGGGGGGGGTTAAGGAAAGAGTTTATCGCACCCGATAACACCAACCATGATGACGTAACGAAATTGCGTTAAAAATCGCTGCCATGTCGCAACGACCTCAAAATATTTACCAAGGAAGCCTTGGATAATATTGTTTTAGAAGAAAAACAAGGATGAGTTACTCGTTTGGAAAATTAACTTGGAAATTTTGTTGTTCATTTCCTTCTAGAGCTTAGGCTTTTTAATAATGTGTCCAAGAAAATCCTGTGCAGTTGGCTTATCAAATAATTGGAACATGTTACTGTTACGTCTGTTAAAGGACATTAGACCCAGAGCACTATCTGTAATTCAATGAGTTGAGTGAGTTGCCCGGTTTTTTTTCTTCCAAAAGTGGTTTCAGTAAGTGCTAGGAAGCCATGATGTGAAAGACAAGGGACATGGTAGTTGAGAATATTAAATCCCTTATATTAGCTTCACTGTGGTCTCGTTCTTGGTCCGTCGGGCGGAAAAACAAAAGTAAAAAAATGACCCACTTCACGTGATGCTATCGAGCTGAAATTTTGCTCATTGACACGCGTCACCATTGTATCAAAATTTCAGATCGATCGAATGTACCGAAATAAAATTAATGCACTTTTAGTTTATATATAAGAAATTCAATGTAGACGTCCACAATTGAGTTCACCTCCCCGCATTTTCTGGAGTTCAGGCATCTGTGGCCACCCACTGCCCGTCTTCGTTTTACAGCAAGGGGAGTTGAGTCACGTTCAGTCTGTAAATGTTTTTCACGTGGTGCATATTATTTTAATATACTCCAAACTTTTAGTTCTGTCTCATATAGTTATAGTCAAAAACATATTTTTTTAACTGGTTTTTTTTTTATTGTATTTGTTCTTTAGTGGAACTTGCTGACGTGGTGGTCGAGAGGTAGCGCTCTCGACTGTCATACCGATGGTCACGGGTTCGAATCCACACGAAGGTAAGGATCCGCTCTCGTGGCCTGGGGAGTCCCCGAGTCACCCAGCTCCGAATGGGTACCTAACTAGACAATAGTTAGGCGGCTGGGGTAATGCGTGGAACCCCTATAGCCGTGGCCTGTGACCGCTGCATCACTTGCCAACAGATCATCTCTCATGGTCTGTGGACGCAATTATCTTCTGTATAGAAGGAGCGTCTGTATATCTAAGATAAGATAAGATAAAGCATCGATCAAGTCCAGTCTGATCCAAAGGTCATGATTAAACGTATGACGTCACAAGAAGATTCTTTTGTCTCTCGATACTCCCTTCCCTTGCGGCTGACATCACTGTTATATCAAAAGCTCATTCATCATTTCAGGAAAAGCTTCATAGAAAACCCCTCCCTTATTGAACGAGACGATTCTTTCAGGGGAAATAACTTTTTGACTTCCGTTTGACGCGCCAGACATGATCTGAACTCTGATGTGAGATCTTGTATTAAAGTACACAAAAGATAAGAGGGTGACCTCAATTTTAAAAAAAGATAAAGGTGCTATAAAAATACAAGCACACCTGAAAGCATAAAAAATTTTGTTTTAAAAATATCTCATTAAAAATAAAGCGCACACACAAACAATCACAACGACAACCACATACGAAGCACACGCATGTATTTACATAAATGACGACATAAGGACCAACATCCTAACACAGAAAAATCAACTACAAATAAAAAATTAAATAACGCAAAATTTCACCAAACACACAAAACATCCTTACACGCCAAGACACACTTTTAAACCTATACCATTTGTTGTGTAACCAAGCTGTTGATCATTTAACAAAATTTAAGATATCAATAGCGTTAACTTTTTTGTTAACATTGAAGATGACTTTTTCGCCACACGTACGCGGTTTTTAAAAAAAAATTCACGCCCTCTCCCTTCTTGTCAAGCGCCCTCACAAAAACTTAGACCCCTCTCCAATATGACGCCCGTACATTAAAAGCTGTATTTTCTAATATCAAAAGAGCATTTTCAAATCACTTCTTTGTCATTTCAGTGTGTATTTAGTGTAAGGCTGCACTCTATCTTAACACGCGTGGAGACATATAACGTCATAAAATAAATAGTAAGAAATGAAATATCCCACAGGACCTTTTATTTAAAGTTACCAGGTCTGATGTGACGTTACACACCCCTCCCCTCAACACACATCGTTACAAATATTTGCCACCCCCCTGGCCCCTAGGAGCGTGACGTCATTGATAGACGGCCTATAATCAGAATTCACAAAGTATGTCGGCCTGTTGATAAGTGGTACAGCGTTCACAGGCCACGACTTGTAGGTGATTGTGTGCCACAATGGCTCGCCCCTTTGTTTTCTTGTACCCTTAGGGGACAGGTGGACTAAGGGAAAGATACCTGCCTTCACAGGGATGTGAACCCACGGCCTTCCGTTTGCCATCCGAGGGCGCAAGTCACTCGACCACCGTGCAACATTTAGCTTGCGAATGATAGAATCGAGCATTCTGACTTAATTTATGTTAGTACTTTTAGAATTTACCTTCTTCTTGTATGTACTTGACGAACAAAAATTAAATATTTGAATAACTTTTAAAAAAATATTGCATAATAATTTTCATTACAGTTGCAAAAATGGTATGGTACAGACATGATACGGAAAGGGCAATACACTGAAATGGCAATGACACTGAAAGGGCTATGAACTGAAATAGCAATAGAACTGAAATGGGAAAAGTTCTCGATTATTTCACGATTCAAGTGTGTTTGCTGGAAAATCTAAACTGAAAGAACTCATTTTAATGTCTTACATTTATTTGAATGTCATGTAGAAAGTAATATCACACGCTTCCTTGACAGCCCACTAAAACGGTTTCTCTAAGAGGAGACTATTAAAACTCTTGCGCTTATTGCCTGATAACAATTTAAACTTAATTGAATGTCATTTAGCATTTGGGAATCTCAAGTGTCACTAGAAGTAACCGGGAAACTAATCATTGTTGATGATTAAAAGGGTACAGCATCAACAGAGTCACTTGGGGCAATGTCTTAAACGCCTTGTGGTTTCTTTTCAAATGTCTACAGGTGGTCGGACACTTCGACCCCGGAGGTTCGACCCCGGATGGTTCGACCCCGGACGGTTTGACCCCGGAGAGTTCGACCACAGGGACGCGTCGACCACAGGAAGTTTCGACCCCGGACGGTTCGACCCCGGACGGTTCGACCCCGGAGAGTTCGACCACAGGACGTTTCGACCATGGGTGTCTCGACTGGTTTGATCTTGGGTATAGAATATTGTCTTCGGTGATTCCTTTATCTTTAGAGTTATGTGTCCCCCCCCCCCTCAGCACCGACGGCCAGGATTCGTTTAGTTTTCCTTGTCTTGTTGTTAGTGTTTAGCTTTTTAATGATTTCATACGCCATATGACCTAACACATGAAATACGAACTAAGGGCATATGACCTATACAGTGCCTTATGACCTTAGTCATTCCATGTTACGTAACCCAGTATCCATGAACTTATATGAACAATTGTCACGCGGGTCAACTCTACATCACGCAACTTGTATGAACACGCAGCCATGTCAGAAACTACTGCCACGTGCATCCACCCCTTGTATTCCTTACCATGTCAGTAATTAAACACACTGTCTCACACTCTAAACGTCAAGCTTATTTACAGTTATATAACCAGATTTATTTTCTTTCATTTCCCCATAGTATCGCGTTCCTTGCTCCTGGAGATGAGACAGATTTAATCTTGAAATCAGACCCTGGTGTGTGTATGCAATATCACTGAAACAGAATGAACAGAGAGTGAAATCCAGAAAAATAATCACAATATCAACACAATAAAAAAATATAACAGAAGATAACATGTGTTTCAATTTTCTGAAGGACGTTCGTCAAAAATAATTGAAAAATAACCAATTTGGTTTGTTGACAACTTATATCCCGACACTTGATTAGAAAAATGACCCCGAAAATATTTTTTTAAAAAGAATTGAGAATTTCAAACATTAACTTAAATAAGTACACTATTTTATTGATTTGAAAACCAACAAGCTTCTAATGCAACTTTCTCATGGCAATGTTCTTGATGAGTTTAACACGACATACTCATAAGACAAAATGATAGTATAAGAAAAGTATTACTCCAGTATTACTTTGGTCCTGATTCATGGTTCCATAGGAAAAGTTTAAAGAGTTTTATCAAATTTGAAGGCTTGAGAAACACTGGCTTTTTGCTTTCCTCCCCTTCCCTACACACACACTTGTATTCATCTAAACCTTCATCAAGGGAAAGAAAAGTAACTACAGAAAGTTCTCTCTCTCTCTCTCTGTGTCTCTCTCTGTCTGTCTCTCTCTCTCTGTCTCTCTGTCTCTCTCTCTCTCCAATTATTGTTCTTAGCCATTCCCACGTCTTGGTTTAGTAGAATACTTATACATGCGTATTAAGAAAAGCTGCTGAACTCCACTTGCTGTAAAATGTGGGGAGGGGTCGGTCTTCGTTGGATGGACTGAACTCCAGTGACAATAGCAGACGATAAAACATATTATATAAAGATAAACTACAAATGCATTAATTTACTTACAGTACATTCAATGTATCTGAAATTTTGCTAGAATGCATTGTTAGGTAACACACGTCAATGTGCAAAAGATCAGCTCGATATTATTACAGGAAGTTGATCATTTTTTACTTTTGTTTTTAAGCCCGACGGGCGTTGAACCCACGACAATAAA
Organism: Radix auricularia; assembly: GCA_002072015.1. Classification (NCBI taxonomy): domain Eukaryota; kingdom Metazoa; phylum Mollusca; class Gastropoda; family Lymnaeidae; genus Radix; species Radix auricularia. The sequence continues at coordinate 340,426 of MUZC01000812.1, read as the reverse complement.
TGGGATTTAAATTAAAAAAAAAAACAATCCGTAAAAACTAATTTTTTTTTTACTATAGATCTCTTTTACACGAGACAGAACTACAAATATTGATTATATTCAAAATTTTATGTACCGCGCGACAATCATTTACAGACTGAACGTGACTGAACTCCCTTTGCTGTAAAACGGGGAGGGGTGGGGGTGTGGTAACCGAGATTTTGACTGAGCTCCAGCAAACACGTGGATGTCAACAACAACAGACGGCTACCATCCAGTTATATAGAGATAAACTAAAATGCACCAATTTAATTACGGTAAATTAGAGCGATCTGAAATTTTGAAACAATGCATTATCAGGTGACACAAGTGGATGTGCAAAATTTCAGCTCCATAGCAAGACGGGAAGAGGGTAATTTTTTACTTTTGTTGTTCTGCCTGACGTATGACGACAGAGAGAGAGATAGAGAGAGAGAGAGAGAGACTGTGGTGAAGTTAATATAAGGGATTTTTTAGAAAGAATGGCGCCGACAGGGCCCTGATATGATTGAGGCGGATCAAAGCTTTTTAATTGATTTAATTGATTCGAATTAATTTTTTTTTTATCTCTATTAATCCATTTGATTTCCTTAGTACCTTTACTTAATGAGTCTTTTAAAAAAACTGTCACCTTTGCTTTAATACTCTGAGAAAGTCTAGTTGCAGGATAACATATAATTAACTTCAACTTTAAAAAAAAAGCTTCTTTGAAGTTCTTGGGAAAAAATCTAGCTTGAAAAGTTTTTTTTTTAAACTCTAACTTTAAAAAAATAATAATAAATAAATGAATTAAAAAGACTTGATTTAATAAAAACAAAGATGTAACTCTAATGTGGAAATGTAAAGTTAATTTAAATATTCAAACAAAACCTTTAATTGATGATGTGAAATAAAAAATTAACTTTAGTCTATTATGACATAACCCTGTAATAATAATCATTTGATAGTTTATAGAGCGCTATACCCCAGCAAGTAGCTGGGCTCACAGCACGTTACATAACGCCAAGTGGAAGCTATGAATTGAAACTTGATCAGATGGCGGGTAAGAAAATAATTTTGTTGTCAGAAATCATGGCCGACAAGCTTCTTTCTATTAAAGCCCAAGAGTAGCACAAGCGCCGTTGTCACAAGCTATGAACAACCAATCGCGTTACTCTAGACTCGGTAATTAGGAAAAGGAAGGGGAGACTATTTCTGAGTAGGAGGAAACCAGAATAACCTCCACTTTACAGAATCTCTGTGCGATAAATAGGTCAATATTCTGACCGGTCGAGGTAAAGTCTTGTAGGAAGATCACACTTAATCGACTACTTGTTTATTTTGTTTGGAAAAGCATGATTCAATCAAGATTAGTTGAAGTCATTAATAACGGATCGAGAATGAAAAGAAACTAAGAGTTTAAAAAAAAATTAAACTAACAATCTATTTTTGCGAAGTAATATCATCCGTTTATATGACACCTTACTTAAATAGTAAAACTCGAAGGATTGTTGACTTGTAAAAAAAAAAGCCCAACTACTTTTGGTTACCACATCAATTTTCTACTTTAGATGTCACATCAATTGTCTACTTTGGGTGTCACATCAAATGTCTTCTTTAGGTATTAGATCAATTGTCTACTTTGTTTGTCACATCAATTGACTACTTTGGGTGTTACATCAAATGTCTACTCTGGTTGTCACATTAATTGGCTTCTTTGGATGTCACATCAATTGTCTAATCTAGTTGTCACTTCAATTGTCTACTTTGGGTATCACATCAATAGTCTACTCTGGTTGTCACATCAATTGTCTACTCTTGTTGTCACATCAATTTTCTACTGTTGGTGTCACATCAATTGTCTACTCTGGTTGTCACATCAATTTTCTACTTTTGGTATCACATCAATTTTCTTCTTTAGGTATTAGATCAACTGTCTACTTTGGGTGTCAAATCAATTGTCTGCTCTGATTGTCACATCAATTGTCTGCTCTGGTTGTCACGTCAATTGTCTACTTTTGGTGTCACATCAATTTCTACTCTGATTGTCACATCAATAGTCTACTCTGATTGTCACATCAATTGTCTACTTTGGGTGTCACATCAATTCTCTACTCTGGTAGTCACATCAATTTGTCTACTCTGGTTGTCACATCAAATTTCTATTTTGGGTATCACATTAATCTTCTTCTTTGGGTATTAGATCACTTGTCTACTTTGGGTGCCACATAAATAGTCTACTCTGGTTGTCACATCAATTGTCTTCTTTAGGTGTCACATCAAAAGAACCCGAATAAAAAAAAATGTCGCCTTGGCTTAGAATGTTGTTGAAATATTGTTTATGCTCTCTGGTGATAAATCTCCCATCATACTGGGCGTTTAGGGTTTGTTTAGTTTTTTTTTTTCTGTCCTGTATACTTTTGACCTTATACACATTTTATTTGACCTAACCCCTGTCATACGAGCTAAACCTTATCATGGTACCTATACCAATTCACAAGACCTAGTAGATAACTTTGACCTTATACACATTTTATTTGACCCAACCCATGTCATAGAATCTAACCATGTTATACGAGCTAAACCTTGTCACGGTACCTAAACCAATTCACTAGACTTAGTAAATATCTTTTGACCTAACCCAGCATCTATTATATTTTATCAACGTCTATCATGACACATATAAAACGCTGAAATCAGACTCCAGTTTAGACATCCAGTTCTTTGTTTGGAGATTGCATTACATGATGTATAATAAAATGTGAGTTACAATTAGTAACAAATCGTCTGGCATTTCAAGTGTATAATTACCAATGAGGGACTACAGGGTTCATAATGTGAGTTAATTGGTTACCTTTTATATTCGTGAGTGGCCTAAACATCCAATTACTCTTATCAGGTGACAAAGAGTTTACAATAGAATAATAGAATGAGGTTAAAGAAATCCAGATTTCTCCGAGTTGGAACAATTGAACAAAAGAGCGAGTTGCTATTTCGGTATTCTGTCCAGATTTCCTCTACTTGCGGTAATTAGAGAAAGTGATGTGGTATAAAGGGGATGAACTCGTATCATTTTAAAACGGCATTCAGGAAGTTTTTTACTTTCATATTAATACTTATTATTGCGGAAACAAATAAGCACCAATAAAAAAAATTAAATAAAAGTAAATAATTTTTTTTAAACATTGTTTAAAGAAGTTGGTAAAAGTTAACCCAACGTCTCCGATGGTGACAATTTATCTGTCAACATAGGACAAGAAAAAAGAAACCATTTAAGTGTTATATAAAAAATATATATTTTATTTTTGGCTCTTTCCTGTTGACTACGTAAGCATCTACCATACCAGTGGCGTAGCTAGACTTTTTGCCGCCCGGGGCGGTCTCAAAATTTGCCGCTCTTTTTTAGAAGCCATCCATAAATGACGTCACACGCCGGGGTTGGAGATTACCACATGTGTGACGAGGCGAATGCTTAATTTATCGGATGTCACATCAAAAACGCGCAACTTAAAATAAAAGTTCCACTTAAAGATTTGATTACTGACACTTTATATTATTTAATGACGTTTTACATGGCTTCACGCGTGTGACGATATATTATAGTGCAGCCTTACAATAGAGACATGCTATAATGACAAAAATTGATTTGAAACATGCTCATTTTCAAATAAAAAATATGGTTTAATAGGGGTGGGGGGTGGCCTAAGCTTTGTGACGTCATATGGAAAAATGGGTCTAAGTTTTTATGACGACGTGTGACGAGGGGTAGGGGGTAAAAAATCAGCAAAAATAGCGTGGTCATTTATGGCTGACCCCTTAAGTCAATCATATCAAAGCGTTATTTTATTTTATTTTAAATTATATCCATTGATAACATAAATGCCCGTTGCACTTCTTGTTCTAAAGATATAATCACGTCTTCTAAAAATACAACTACGTCCTCTAAATTTTCAACACTTATATTTCTTCACAAATTGTTTTGTTGCTTTGGCTGATATAAGAGCTTTTTGTATTAGGAAATCACTTTTTTCCAAGAAATAGGTTTGCATTAATTTAAAAGTAAATAAATAAAACCTAATTAAATTGAGATTATAAAATGAAACATGCAAAAGAAAAAGTTTGCATAGAATCAAGTAGAATTCCGGCATCTGATCTCGTTTTACTGGTTACTTCTTCAGATGTCGATTTTAATTAAGTATGCCCTATTGCGGTGTTAATTAATTGAGAAATTTGAATATATTTTTTTATTCAGGTCATAATTCAAATTTGCACATTACTTTAATTAGATAGGCGTAACATTTTTATAAATAACCGTATTTTAATTTATGGTACTTTAATGCAATAAAAACGTAGTAAATTTAACACTTCCCTTTCAATACTATTATGAAAACTGAAACAATAACATAAATTACTACTTGCAAGTAAAACACAAGCTTGCAAATTTGAAGCCACATGTCATATAGGTACTTGTTCACGAAGCATTCTGCTCATGTGGAATTTCCAAGCAAAAACTGCTGTGGCGATATTAATAGCACATATTTTTCGGCCTAGCGGTGACGTGTTTTTGTGTGTAGATTTCATATAATTTTACATATACCCATTGATCTTCTAAACGAATCGATACCTTTTTGAGCGAACTTAAATTTTTTTAACGAGTTTGCGTTCGTTATAACAACAAATATGAAACCAAGCAAATGTTGTGCGACCCGTTTATTAAGACTCGAAATTATGAATATTTTTGTTTCACCATTATTTTACCTCTTCAAAAAATTAAATGGCATTTGCGGG
>MUZC01000812.1:281055-298796 GCA_002072015.1 Radix auricularia | reverse complement strand
TTAAGATTGAGTTTAATCAATTGGAGATTTTAAGATTGAGTTCAATCAATTGGAGATGTGAAGATTGAGTTCAATCAATTGGAGATGTGAAGATTGAGTTCAATCAATTGGAGATGTGAAGATTGAGTTCAATCAATTGGAGATGTGAAGATTGAGTTCAATCAATTGGAGATGTGAAGATTGAGTTCCATCATTTGGAGATGTGAAGATTGAGTACAATCAATTGGAGATGTGAAGATTGAGTTCCATCTTTTGGAGATGTGAAGATTGAGTTTAATCAATTGGAGATGTGAAGATTGAGTTCAATCAATTGGAGATGTGAAGATTGAGTACAATCTCATGATATCTATGAGCTGTACTGTAACAAGTGGGACTTTCATCACCACGATTGAACACACCTTCAAGATAAAAATGTTCAGGGTTTGCTGTGCATCGTTGAGATATTTTTTAAGGTACCAGTTCTCAGGATTACAGAACCATTAACAAGGTGGATATATTTGGTCTGGAGGCCTTAGTGTTTGTGCACTCAGTTCACATGTGGGCTTGTGACACCTACACCTCTGAGTAGTGAAGTAGCCGTCATGCTTGACTGAACATTCGTGTCATTAGTGGAGAAACCTTCTTATACCCTGTTTGTTGTTCTACTGACTTTTCTTTGCTGAGCAAAGCGTAACTGCTTGTGTCAAGGAGGTTACAATGGTACATTTATTTTTATTTTCTTTCAATGCTGGCGTTTCTTCAATTTTTATATATCTTTAATAAACCTAGGGTAGTTTCTATGGCGGTTTGGGGTGGGGGCTGAACGGCTATAGCCAGGGGCCCCCGAGGGTTTTGAACCCCCAAACTTTTTATATTTTACAACAAAAGTGTACAAATATTTGCACAAACCCTTGAAAATATAATACATTTTTAAAATTAATAAATCTTCTCTATTAAACGGATCGCTAATTAGACATGATAGTCTTAATAATTTAAAAACTTTATTTGATTGGCTCACTAACAGAACATATGAAATATGGTTTATATATTTAAAATGTCTTAAATATGATAAGTTCAGCTGACCGTGTGGAAGAGTTTAGGCTTGTGATGCAAGCGATGTCAGGATCGATTCCCAGTGGTGTAATATGTTTTAAATTTTTCCTCGTCACACTCAATTGTAACATACCGACGAACATTTCAAACAGTTATTTCTTCGATTTCGTCTTTATTTTTTTTTCATGATTAATATTTATTTACAGTCTTATATTAGCTGCTAGCAATCATTTTATTTAAAGGAACGCTGGCTGGATAGGGCCCCCGTTTGATTGCAGCCAGGGGCCCGTGCAGTCTTAATCGGCCCCTGGGTACGTTTCATTCTTATCTTATATGTTACAGACGCTCCTTCTGTACAGAAGATTTATTGCGTCCTACGTTTATCTATGGTTTGTGTTTAGTCCTGCATTCTTATTAGAGTTTTAAATGATGATTAAGTGTTGGCTTTCCTGGTTTCTTCAGGCAACCCACTCCACACCCGAATACCGGACGGGAAGAAAGAAAACGTGTATGTGTTTGTTCTTGCATTCGGAATAAGAAAGGTGTTTTTATCTTTATGTCTAAATGAGGCTTGTATTAAGTTATCTCTGTGTTGTATTTTAAGTTATAATTATTTGCTATATGTATCATTACTAATTTACTCTTGGTTCTTATATCCTTTAGTGTTTCAAGGTCTAATGATTTAACTAATGATGTTACTTTTGTGAGTTTTGAATATTCTCCAGTAATGAATCTGGCAGCTCTTTTTTTAAAAAATTTTCTAGTTTATAAAAATATTCTTTAGTGGATGGGTCCCATACAGAAGATGGATATTCTAGTAAAGGTTTCCCCAGGGTGAGGTAGCATTTTAGTTTCATATCTTTTTAATTTATTATATTAGTAAAAGTTTCTTTTTATAAAACCTAAGATAAGAAAAGACTGTAGTCTGGCTGAGTCTATTGTCTGACTGAGTCTGTATTCTGGCTGAGTCTATAGTCTGGCTGAGTCTATTGTCTGATTGAGTCTATAGTCTGACTGAGTCTATAGTCTGCCTTGGCATATAGTCTGGCTGAGTCTATAGTCTGGCTGAGTCTATAGTCTGACTGAGTCTATAGTCTGCCTTGGCATATAGTCTGGCTGAGTCTATAGTCTGGCTGAGTCTATAGTCTGGCTGGGTCTATAGTCTGGCTAAGTATATTGTCTGACTGAGTCTGTATTCTGGCTGAGTCTATAGTCTGGCTAAGTCTATTGTCTGATTGAGTCTGTATTCTGGCTGAGTCTATAGTCTGGCTGGGTCTATAGTCTGGCTAAGTATATTGTCTGACTGAGTCTGTATTCTGGCTGAGTCTATAGTCTGGCTAAGTCTATTGTCTGACTGAGTCTGTATTCTGGCTGGGTCTATAGTCTGGCTAAGTCTATTGTCTGGCTCAGTCTATAGTCTGGCTGTCTATTGTCTGGCTGAGTCTATAGTCTGGCTAAGTTTATTGTCTGACTGAGTCTGTATTCTGGCTGGGTCTATAGTCTGGCTAAGTCTATAGTCTGGCTGAGTCTATAGTCTGACTGAGTCTATAGTCTGCCTTGGCATATAGTCTGGCTGAGTCTATAGTCTACCTTGGCATATAATCTGGCTGAGTCTATAGTCTGCCTTGGCATATAGTCTGGCTGAGTCTATTATCTGACTGAGTCTATAGTCTGACTGAGTCTATTGTCTGGCTGAGTCTATAGTCTAACTGAGTCTAAAGTCTGAATGAGCATATAATCTGACTGAGCATATAGTCTGGTTGAGCCTATAGCCTGACTGAGCCTACAGGTATTTCTTATCACATACTTTTCCAAGGTTCCATGTGACCAGAGTTTTTAGAACCAAGGTCCATCAAGATCTGTTTGAGATGCGTCATTTAGATCAAGGCTGTGATATCAATTTGAAGTGGCGCCATGAAGGAGAGTATTTTGATCAAGTGATAACAGGTTTTCTGTTTAAAAGAACAAGATAGGAAACAAAAAAAAAGAGGAGTCGGAGTAAAATTTATGATAGTCAATAGTTCGCTCGCCACACGTTAAAACCACAATAACAATGCTGATTAATGACTTTTGCTAAAAAGTCCTCCGCTGACCTGGAGAGGAGATGGGCGCCGCCACGTCCTGCAAGCTCCGAGAAGCTTCTAACGGAAACAATAGAAACCCCTACGAACATGAGGTTAAAAGCCGACACTTACTGACAGAATAGATCCGCCATGCTATGACGTCATTGTTTGAGCTTATATTTTAGTACAAGGTGTGCATCAGGAGGTGTGCAAAATAATTATAGATTAAAAATTATTTTTGAAATAGTAAAACAGTCCATAGCAGTTAAAATAACGTTTGGTGTTTCTCGCCACAAAAAATCATATATAATAAAAGGCAAGTTTAAGTGCGTTCGTTGATAGCGATTGGTACCTATAACTCCATAAGACTCCCAATCAGAAAAAAATAAATCTCATTTAAATATCTATGGAGTTTACTAGAACGTTCAAAGCGAGTTATTTTTTGTGCAGTATTTAAATTTTTACATCCACCAAAGAAAATATTGATAAGTTAGAACAAATCCAAAAAAGAGCTGCCAGATTTATTACTGGAGAATATTCAAAACTGACAAGAGTAACACCATTAGTTAAATCATTAAACCTTGAAACATTGGAGGATAGAAGAACCAAGAGTAAATTAGTAATTATAAATAAGGCAATTAATTCTAATTTAGAAATACAACACAAAGATAACTTAATACAACCCTCAAATAGACATAAAGATAAAAACACCTTTCTTATTCCATATGCAAGAACAAACACATACAAGTTTTCTTTCTTTCCGTCCGGAATTCGGGGGTGAAATGGGTTGCCTGAAGAAACCAGGAAAGCCAACACTTTATCATCATTTAAAACTCTAATAAGAATACAGGACTAAACACAAACCATAGAAATACGTAGGACGCAATAATCTTCTGTACAGAAGGAGCGTCTGTAACATATAAGATAAGATAAGATAAGACTTTATTTTGAGAGGTGCGCGTTAAAAAATATTTTATTGTCAAACTACGGTGTGCAAATTTTCGAGTACGCATATTGCATTGAACTGTGTTTTCTTAGGGGAACTTTCCTTATTTGACAGATACTTTAAAAATGTTTAATGACAATAATCACACGATGCAACGGTTTTATTTTTTAACTTGTAAATGAAATAGTGAATTTTATTAAACTCTGATACATATTTTCACATTAATTAAAAATTATAATTCTGTAATAATAATTAGTGTGTGAATTTTAAGTGGAAAACGATGGCCAAAATAAAATATTTCTAATATATAGATAACGATAAAGACTTATATAATTAATTACTATTCCTGATGTCGTAATAAATTATGGAACAGCCGGATATCTGGACTGGAATCGAGATTTTTGCCACTATCCGGATTAGGCAAATACTTATCGCAGATTCAAATAGTATCCGAATATCAATGTAGTAAGGAATTTTAAAAATCAAATTAAATTAACATTACTTAGTTTATAAACAAATTTATAAAAAGCGAAAAAAAAATATAACCAGAAATGAGCGGTACGCCTTGGGATTTATAGTAAAAACATTTTTTTTAACGATTTATTTATTATAACCATAATAAACCAGGTTGTGCTGGCGCGCCGTGTGCCCACTTTTTTAAAAAGATCAACTAACTTGTCCTTTATTTAATAATATTTTTTATTATAATATCTTAATTTTGGGAAAGGGAAAGATGTAAAAAGAGGATTTGAGCAATTATAATTATAACTTTGTTTACATTTCAGGAAGTTTAATATTGCGTATTTATCAAACAAGGATAAGTTACTCGGGGCTNAAAAACTCAATACTTTAGAATCCTCACTGGCTTGTTGTTTTTTCCCTCCATGTCAGACTACGGAACATGTTTACAAGCAGAAACTTATCGTGCAGGTCAGGCTGCTTGTAAAGATGACTTCAGTGATGTCTTGAGTATCCAATCCATAATAAACAGAATGTCAACTTCCCAATAAATTAGTTTCAAGGCTTATATGACCTTATGCCCCGCCTCCCTCCGGAATCCGACACTGACAAGATGAGGTTTGTTTGCAACCCGACTCGGACAGAGTAGACATAAATATTATTGAGCGTGTCCCCCCCCCCTCACCCTCCACACGGCACTTAATGTTTTCGATCAAATCTCAGTGGCCAGCTGGGGAATTTGACCGCGCGATATATAAATTCATATCTTATCAAGTGGCGTAACCCTAGAGAAATCATCTTGGCTCGGGTGACTCCAAACCCCCACCCCATCCCCCGAGCTGTCATCACATGACCCCATTGACCCACTGGTGTCGACGCTTTATGTATTACGGTAGAACCGATGCCTCGCGGGTAAAATCGTTTCCTGAGAATCTTTTACTGGTCTACAAAACAAGACAAATTGAAATTTTACTGTTACGGTTGAGTCTACAGACCAAAAAGACAAATTGAAATGTTACTGTTACGGCTCGATGTACAGGACAAAACAAGACAAATTGAAATGTTACTGTTACGGCTGGATGTACAGGACAAAACAAGACAAATTGAAATGTTACTGTTACGGCTGGATGTACAGGACAAAACAAGAAAAATTGAAATGTTACTGTTACGGCTGGTTGTTCAGGCCAAAACAAGACAAATTGAAATGTTACTGTTATGACTGAGTCTACAGGCCAAAACAAGACAAATTGAAATGTTACTGTTACGGCTGGTTGTTCAGGCCAAAACAAGACAAATTAAAATGTTACTGTTATGACTGAGTCTACAGGACAAAACAAGACAAATTGAAATGTTACTGTTATGACTGAGTCTACAGACCAAAACAAGACACAAGACAAATTGAAATGTTACTGTTATGACTGAGTCTACAGACCAAAACAAGACAAATTGAAATGTTACTGTTATGACTGAGTCTACCGGACAAAACAAGACAAATTGAAATGTTACTGTTATGACTGAGTCTACAGGACAAAACAAGACCAATTGAAATGTTACTGTTACGGCTGGATGTACAGGACAAAACAAGACAAATTGAAATGTTACTGTTACGGCTGGATGTACAGGACAAAACAAGACAAATTGAAATGTTACTGTTATGACTGAGTCTACAGGCCAAAACAAGACAAATTGAAATGTTACTGTTACGGCTGCGAGTACAGGCCAAAACAAGACAAATTGAAATGTTACTGTTATGACTGAGTCTACAGGCCAAAACAAGACAAATTGAAATGTTACTGTTATGGCTGCGAGTAGAGGCCAAAACAAGACAAATTGAAATGTTACTGTTACTAATGGGTATACAGGCCAAAGCCTTTTAAATCTCCGCTTTAAATTAGCAGCTCTCATGAATGACTTTAAATATGTACACATTACTCGAATCAATCATTTTAATCGAATCTACCGGTCAAGCCAAGTGGTGTCAAAATATCTACAAAGAATTAAAATACTGCTACAGATTTGAGAGCCTTAAGATAAATGTGTGAGAACCTTATCCTCAAATCGTTCTTTTCGCTTCATAGATAAATAACTGAGCAAAGATAAATCTGCCCAAACTAGAGTTATTTCAACACAAAGTACCTAGAGTGTTCCTGTATCTAAAGTGTTTCTGTATCTAAAGTGTTCCTATATCTAAAGTGTTCCTATATCTAAAGTGTTCCTATATCTAAAGTGTTCCTGTATCTAAAGTGTTCCTATATCTAAAGTGTTCCTATATCTTAAGTGTAAAGTGTTCCTGTATCTAAAGTGTTCCTGTATCTAAAGTGTTTCTGTATCTAAAGTGTTCCTATATCTCAAGTGTTCCTATATCTAAAGTGTTCCTATATCTAAAGTGTTCCTATATCTAAAGAGGTGGGGTGGTATGAACTTAATGAAATGTTTTGCAGGGAGCGACAGCAAATAAATACATGGTTTTCTTTCAGTCCCCGACATACACGTTAACTTCAATTCGTACCATGAGAGAACTTTCAAAACCGGCGAAGAGAATGTGGAAGCATCTTTCTATATGTCTTTGGGGCAGTGTCGAAACAAATCTTTTGTGATCATGTTCCCCTTTAAATCCCTGCCAGGAAAACATGAATGGGTTGACGTTAAGATTCGTGTCATCCCCTCACCCCCTCGCCTCGGTGGAACCCAACAACAAGACATTAGCCTAAGCCACGACGTAGTCTACAAATCAAAATAACCGAATCAATAACATTAGGTCCAATGTGATCGAAAACTTTATCAACGCTCGACCATCTTCGGGTTTTATCGATCACCTTCACCCTTCGGCTCATCGGTAATCGATGAAGTTCGATCAACAGCTCGGGCTGTCTTTATATGGCTACTAAAAGATGAAGCGTTAAACTGCTGTTTAACATAATAGGGATCAATAAGTTAAGCCGCACCGGGAACAGGGGGTTAAACCGTGATGGATCGACAGGTTAAACCGTCTTTATATGGCTACTAAAAGATGAAGCGTTAAACTACTGTTTAACATTATAGGGATCAATAAGTTAAGCCGAAACCAGGATCAGATGGTTTTTAAACCGTGATGGATCGACAGGTTAACCGTACAGGGATCAAAAAGGTTAACACATACATGGAACAACAACCGTACTAAATTAAGAAGATTAAACCTTAAACGGGACAGGAGTTTAACCCATAAAAATAACGGCATGATAAACCAGACGAAGAACAGATGGATGAACGGTACAAGACAGAATAAATTGGTTGAATACGGCGAGTATAGAAGGGGAAAGTAGACAGTTCTGACTTTAGTTGCCTTCAAATCAAATGACACGTCTATCATTTCTGTTCAATGAACTGTCATTTCTGTTCAATGAAATGTTTGTCAATTGTTCTGTTTATTGAAAAGTCTGTCAGTTGTTCTTTTCGTTTGAGTGTCTGTCAATTGTTCTGTTCAATGAAATGTATGTCAGTTGTTCTATTCAATGAAATGTCTGTCCGTTGTTGTAATCAATGAAATGTCTGTCAGTTGTTCTATTCAATGAAATGTCTGTCAGTTGTTGTAATCAATGAAATGTCTGTCAGTTGTTCTATTCAATGAAATGTCTGTCAGTTGTTCTATTCAATGAAATGTCTGTCAGTTGTTCTATTCAATGAAATGTATGTCAGTTGTTGTAATCAATGAAATGTCTGTCAGTTGTTGTAATCAATGAAATGTCTGTCAGTTGTTCTATTCAATGAAATGTCTGTCAGTTGTTGTAATCAATGAAATGTCTGTCAGTTGTTCTATTCAATGAAATGTCTGTCAGTTGTTCTAATCAATGAAATGTCTGTCAGTTGTTGTAATCAATGAAATGTCTGTCAGTTGTTGTAATCAATGAAATGTCTGTCAGTTGTGTCCGATGAAATGTCTGTCAGTTGTTATGTTCAATGAAATGTCTGTCAGTTGTTATGTTCAATGAAATGTCTGTCAGTTGTGTTCAATGAAATGTCTGTCAGTTTTTCTTCTCGTTATAAAGTCTGTCAATTGTTCTATTTAAAGCGTATCTCTACAAACACAAACATTAAAAAAATTTAAAATCACAGCCAAATGATCTTTCCTAGATACAACATTAAATATTTGAGACGCCGTATGCGTTATGTCCTCTTTCTATAAACTCAATGGTTATATTTTATTATTTACCCATAAGCTTTTTCTTGCAACCATATGAGAAATCCCATGCACGATTATTTCTAATGAATACACAATGTCCTCATTAGCACCTTACTGATCTTTATCTTCCATGAATTACGTAACATAAAAAACCAACAATAGCCTCAAACACATGTCAGTTCGTCGTCACCTGTAATATATCAACAAGTAAGATCACTCGCAGGGAACATCCACAAATCCGAGCCACAAACGAGGGGTAGAAAACGGCGTCATCTGTATTTCACGGCTATGTAAAGAGGTTGCCAGGAATAACCCGATACAATCTTCATAATTCATTGGCCAGATTTTTTCCTTCATTTCCCCTGCCATCTGGCACGCTCGTGATGCCGACCCAAAGTGGCGTATTGATTCTAATCACTGTTAACCACAAAAAAAAAAAGGAGCATTGCTGTCTTTGTCCTTCATCTTTCAGGTAGTTTAAATGTATGTCCATGGCGTTAGCCCAGACATTAACCAATTTGAACAAGACCATGACGTTAAACCAAAGATTAGCCCAGACTATTAGCCGATGTGAGCCACGATTTAGCATTAACCACTATAAGCCAGAACACTACATTAACCAAAACATTGACCACCATTAGCCAGAACACTACATTAACTAAAACATTGACCACCATTAGCCAGAACGTAACATAACCAAAACATTGACCACCATTAGCCAGAACGTAACATAACCAAAACATTGACCACCGTAACCAAAACGTAACAGCCATCGAGCTGCCCCCTCCCCCCCCCCAACCCACAAACGTTAGCTTGAATTCCTATCCGTACCCTTATGAGTGCCGTGGACTAACTTAATACCGGAACTCTACTCCACGGATGGGATTCAATTGGGCGTAATCCCCTCTGGCGCCCTCGCCCCACTCTTCCCCGCCTTCGTGCCTCGTTCTCCCCCTCAATTCACACTTGTGTAGAAGAGGTTGGGACGTAACGGTCATTTCAAACGTGATAACCCCAGTGTTTCCGTGGCCATAAAGTGGCGTAATCCAATATTGTCTTGGCGCAACACATCAGCATTGGCGATTGAAAGGAAAGGTGGAGCTCGCGATGGTGATGTCAGTGGTGGAGGTGATGTTAGCGGTGGAAGTGATGGTGGAGGTGATGTTAGTTGTGGAGGTGATGTTAGTGGTGGAGGTGATGTTGGCGGTGGAGGTGATGGTGGTGGTGGAGGTGATGTTAGCGGTGGAGGTGATGGTGGTGGTGGAGGTGATGTTAGTGGTGGAGGTGATGTTAGTGGTGGAGGTGATGTTAGTGGTGGAGGAGATGTTAGTGGTGGAGGTGATGGTGGTGGATATAAGTGTGATGTTGTTGGTTGTTGATGTGAATGTGGTGGTTGTGATGGTGATGGTGGTGGATATAAGTGTGATGGTAGTGATTGTGGATGTGAATATGGTGGTTGTGATGGTGATGGTGGTGGATATAAGTGTGCTGGTAGTGGTTGTGAATGTGAATGTGGTGCTTGTGATGGTGATGGCGGTGGGTATAAGGGTGATGTTGTTGGTTGTGAATGTGGTGGTTGTGATGGTGGTTGTTGTGGGTATTGAGTATACCGTATTGTTATTTATGTAGTTAATATGCTATGAATGTTTCTTTTTATTTATATATGTATTTTTGTTTCCATGTAAAGCGCTGTGAGCCTGGCTCCTTGCTGGGATACAGCGCTATATAAATCATCATTTTATTATTATTATTATAAGGGTGATGTTGTTGGTTGTGGATGTGAAGGCGGCAATTTGTGGCTGCGATGGTGATGAGTTTAAGTGTGTTGGTATTCAATGTGGATGGTGATTGGTATAAGTGTGATGGTATTGGTTGTGGATGTGAATGTGGCTGTGATGGTGATGTTGGTGGGTAAAGTGTGATGGTAGTCATTGTGGATGCGAAGGTGTTGATTTGTGGCTGTTTTGGTGATGGGTATGTTTCTGATGGTAGTGGTTGTGAGTGTGGAGGTCTTAATTGTGATGATGGTTGTGCTTGCCATCAGGTGCCAGTATTTCGGCCAATGTCTGTGAGATTAGACGGAATGAAGACTGATTGTTTTATGGTGTTACCCTTTTAATAATGATTCCAGTTTTTTTAGACGTCACCCATACAAGGTAAAGCCATATCTCAAATACGTGTCGCTATTACCATCGAGTGCAGCTATGCTAGGGTCATTCATTCTTTCAGCTTACAACTAGCCTTCTAATTCTACCTTTTCATTTCTTTTGCTTTATTCCATTGAGCGATAGGGTTTAGTCTGACGAACACATCCATTGAGCACATTCACTGTAAACTGTGCTTTCGTTTTCTCCTCTCTCTGTTAAAGCTGCTACAAATTCAGGATTAAGTCAACAGAAACATACACATGCCTGTAGTGGCATCATGTCTCTAGCTGTCGATACTGACCATAAGTGGAGTCGGCAATGTTTCATCTAAAGTTTGTTAGTCCGTCTGTTAAAAGACTCGTGTTCAAAGTCGCACAGCTCCCTCTTTTTTTTTCTCAAATTTTTTATAAAATTTGCTGCACAGTAATAGTGAATTGCTGTGCGGCGTTGATCAGATATCTGCGCGGGCGCATAGGCACGCAGCTTTAAGAGAACGTTGGTCAGAAGGCAGTTAATTTACAAACAAAACATAATCAACACCAGCTAGCCAGCGTCACCTGTTCATCTAGATTCAAATTTGAGCTCAAAGGTATGCAACTCCGATAGAAATCCCATTATTGACAGCTGTAGATTGTCGTACCTGGGCCTTAAGAAAATTCCCAGCAATTTCAGTCCAAAAAAAAAAAATTGATTAAAAATGTTTTTTTTCCGTTAATAAAAATATATAAAATATAACCTTAAAAAACCAGAACAAGCAAGTGTAGTGTGTTTAGAGGCTAATGTTTTTATTTTGAAATCCATTCATTGTTTAAACTAAAGTGAGAAATGATCTGTAACATTAACCTCATTAAGTGTACCTTATCTGTTACAGACGCTCGATCTATACAGAAGATTATTGCGTTCTACGCTTATCTATGGTTTGTGGCTAGCACTGCATTCTTATTAGAGTTTTAATATTGATAACGTGTTGGTTTTCCTGGTTTCTTCAGGCAACCAGTTCCACGCCCCAATTCCGGACGGGAAGAACGAAAATTTGTATGTGTTTGTTCTTTCATACGGAACAATAAAGGTGATTTTATCTTTATGTCTATCTGAGGGATGTATTTAGTTATCTTTGTGTTGTATTTCTTAACGAGCATCAAAGCACGTTCAAGGACGTCCCACCGTCGTTTCGGTGGCATGCTGTACATCCCCTCCAACAGCCGTCTCGACCCGCCATAAATGTGCATCACGTCAAAAATACTATTCATTATAGTTAAAATAAATAACCCGTAAAAACAAAGTTTTGGACTATAAATCCCAACGTGTACCGCTCATTTCTGGTTATTGTTTTTTTATAACTATTTATATATTTGTTAATAAACTCATTAATATTAGTTTAATTTGATTTTAAAAATCCTTACTACATTTTTATCCGGATACTATTCGGATCTGAGATAAGAATTTTCAAATCCAAATAGTTGCGAAAATCTCGATATCCGGCATAGATGTATTTATAACTATCTCTATATCAGAAATATTTGACTTGGGCCATCGCTTTCCACGTAAAATTCACTCACTAATTACAGAATTATAATTATAATTTTTAATTAATGACGAAATATGTATCACAACAGAATTTAACAAAATTCACAACTTCATTTAGATCTACACGTTAAGAAAATCCTTGCATCGTTTGACAATTGTAATGAACATTTTTAAAGTATCTATCACATAAAGAAAGCACCAGTAAAAAAAAAGAAGAAAAAAACAGCTCAATTTAATATGCGTACACGAAAATGTGCGCACTGTAGTTTGACAATAAAATATTTTTGAAAGCACATAGAAATAGATCTAGCTCAAAATAAAGTCTTGGAACAATATACAGTACAAAAACTAACTCGCTTTGAACGTCCGCGTAAACTTGTTCAATATGAGATTACTTTTTTCTGATTGGCTGTGGGATTTTTTAGGAGTTTGATGGGCCAATCGCAGACAAGTCAACACAAATTGAACACACAGTCAAGTGAGCGCACAGATGAGTGAATACACAGAAATTTCAACACACATACATGTCAACTAACCAACAAGTCAACACAAAGACAAGTGAACACACAGACATGTGAACACACAGACAAGTGAACACACAGACATGTGAACACACAGACAAGTGAACACACAGACATGTGAACACACAATCAAGTGAACACACAGGCAAGTGAACGCATGGTGAAGTTGACGATCTGGAAATAGAGCTTATAGACAACTTTATGTTTACTGAGCTGGCGCAAACGAATTATCAATTAAAAAAATATTTTTAATCCTACCCACAAGCATTATTATATATTTGTTAAAAAATATTGTTTGTATTGAGCAGACGTTGACCCATTATTCTATAAAAATAATTATACTAGATGCCCGCGGCGTAGCATACGCCGCAGATTTGCTCATAGATAGTGTAAAGAAAGTGGTGGGTGGGGGCGGGGAACAGACCCAAACTACATCACGATGAAATCAGAACAACGCGAATGAACCTCAGTTGCGGGGATAACTGAGACTCATTGTTGATCTGGAAAAATGTGAACTGTGGTTAGCCACTTGCCAGCCCCAACCTGCACCACCCTAGCTTGCAATCTTTAAACTCATTGGCATAACCTGATAAAGGTCATTCGTCAAGCTTATTCCCACTCGTCCTGTGCTTGTTATGATGTTGCGAAGTCATGATCGAAAAGAAAGTGGGAAATGAACGGGTACAAACACAAACATTTTTAAAACTTAAAAAAAAAGTAATGTCTAAGCTGGGGATTGACCCTGCGACCTCCGTGTGGTATGCGAATGCAATAACCACTACACTACGAAATACGTGTCATTTTGTTGTTCGTGAAAGAACAAGTAATTGACCTCAATTCAACGAATTATTGGTCTCGATGACCCCCACGCTGTGCACTACCTTTTCTTGCAATCTGATTGGTCAGTGGGCTCAGACAGCTTTCTTCGTGCTTGGTGTCCGCATGGTTGGACCATGATGAGAATTATACATAAATAGATTTATTTAAGACCATATTCGACTAGAGGCTTGTTAAAAGATAATTTAAAAAATACAACCCAATTAAAAACATAAAACCTGATAAAAACATACAACCTGATAAAAACATACAACCCGATAAAAACATACAACCTGATAAAACCTACAACCTGATAAAAACATACAACCTGATAAAAACATACAACCTGATAAAAACATACAAAATGATAAAAACATACAACCTGATAAAAACATACAACCTGATAAAACATACAACCTAATAAAAACATACAACCTGTTAAAACATACACTGATAAAAACACAACCCAATGAAAACATACAACCCGTTGAAAACATACAACCTGATAAAGACACAACCCAATGAAAACATACAACCCGATGAAAACATACAACCTGATAAAAACATACAACCTGATAAAAACATACAACCTGATAAAAACATACAACCCAATAAAACATACAACCCGATAAAAACATACAACCTGATAAAAACATACAACCCAATTAAAAACATAAAACCTGATAAAAACATACAACCTGATAAAACATACAACCCGATAAAAACATACAACCTGATAAAAACATACAACCCGATAAAAACATACAACCCGATAAAAGCATACAACCTGATAAAAACATACAACCCAATTAAAAACATAAAACCTGATAAAAACATAAAACCTGATAAAAACATACAACCCGATAAAAACATACAACCTGATAAAACATACAACCTGATAAAACATACAACCTGTTAAAACATACCACCTGATAAAAACATACACCCTGATAAAAACATACAACCTGATAAAACATACAACCTAATAAAAACATACAACCTGTTAAAAACATACACTGATAAAAACACAACCCAATGAAAACGTACAACCCGATGAAAACATACAACCTGATAAAAACATACAACCTGATAAAAACATACAACCCGATAAAAGCATACAACCTGATAAAAACATACAACCCAATTAAACCATAAAACCTGATAAAACATACAACCCGATAAAAACATACAACCTGATAAAAACATACAACCTGATAAAACATACAACCTGATAAAACAGACAACCTGTTAAAACATACAACCTGATAAAAACATACAACCTGATAAAAACATACAACCTGATAAAACATACAACCTAATAAAAACATACAACCTGTTAAAAACATACACTGATAAAAACACAATCCAATGAAAACATACAACCCGATGAAAACATACAACCTGATAAAGACACAACACAATGAAAACATAAAACCCGATGAAAACATACAACCTAATAAAACACACAACCCAATTAAAAACATAAAACCTGATAAAAACATGCAACCTGATAAAACATACAACCTAATAAAAACATACAACCCTATGAAAACATACAACCCAATAAAACACACAACCCAATTAAAAACATAAAACCTGATAAAAACATGCAACCTGATAAAACATACAACCTAATAAAAACATTCAACCCGATGAAAACATACAACCTAATAAAAACATAAAACCTGATAAAAACATACAACCTGATAAAACATACAACCTAATAAAAACATAGAACCTAATAAAAACATACAACCTGTTAAAAACATACAACCTGTTAAAAAAATACACTGATAGAAACACAACCCAATGAAAACATACAACCCGATGAAATCATACAACCCAATAAAACACACAACCCAATTAAAAACACACAACCCAATTAAAAACATACAACCTGATAAAACACATACAACCTGATAAAAGCATACAACCTGATAAAAACACAGCCCAATGAAAACATACAACCCAATTAAAACATACAACCCAATAAAAAATTCAACCCACTGAGAACATAAAACCCGATGAAAACATACAACCCAATAAAACACACAACCCGATAAGAACATAAAGAGTACTCACATACAGCGTATAAACTAAACAATGTCAGGCTAATGAAGGTCTACTCACAGTTTAACTAACTATTGCTATTGCCCTTTTAAAGAATGACCTCGACCAGGTGACCATCCGCGTCGCCAGTCAGAACATGACAATGATCGACAGGTATTAATCGGAGTCCATTGTCAAGGCAAACCTCATCTATCACGTGACGCGTCTATTTCCTCTGGGTTTTTTTTTTCGTTTTAAATCCTAACTCTCGCAACCTTTGTCCCCCGTCCCCACTTTTCCTTTCCTTCTCCAACGAACTAAAGACTAATTCAACCAGGAAACATCACTGTAACTATCGCAATATATCGTAACAGGTGGTCCTAGTACCTGCCGTTATAATGACATGATCTCTTTTAAGTAACAAACAAACTGAGCTCTCGATAGACAGAGTTAGTATCTGATGTCTACTAGCCTGTCAGAGTACTCAATAGACAGTGTTTGTGTCTGATGTCTACTAGTCTCTCAAACAGAGTACTCAATAGACTGTGTTTGTGTCTGATGTCTTCTATCCTCTCAGAGTACTCAATAGACTGTGTTTGTGTCTGATGTCTTCTAGCCTCTCTAACAGAGTACTCAATAGACTGTGTTTCTTTGTGATGTCTACTAGCCTTTCAAATAGAGTACTCTATAGACTGTGTTTCTTTGTGATGTCTACTAGCCTTTCAAATAGAGTACTCTATAGACCGTGTTTGTTTCTGAAGTCTACTAGCCTCTCAAACAGAGCACTTAATAGACTGTGTTTGTGTCTGATGTCTACTAGCCCCTCCGACTGTTAGATCCGCCCCTACCTCCTTACTCCCTACGCACCTCGAAGGTAACTGACCGTCCCACTTGTCAATCATTCGTTTGAAACGTCGCTGTCAGACACTTGGTCGGACCACATGACTACGTTTCAAGTCTTTGTCCGCGAAAACTGTTGCAACCAGGGACCCACACGTGTGTATCACCATAGACCCGACTGACTGCTATCATTTTGTGCATGAAATTTCCCAAAAGACAAGAACATTTCTTTTAAAAATTTATATTAGTGAATGATTGCCATTAGAACAGTTGGGAGACTCAGCTTTCAAAATGTACGTAAGTATATTTTTTAAAATAATTATAAACATGTATTGCTTTGTGAACTTAAGTACAAAGATGTAAGCTAAAGATAGCAAAATAATACCCACAAAATATTAGAGCCGCATTAATTTTTACTTATTTACTTTTTTAATCTTAATTATGCCCACTAGCTCTCTCTGGCTCTGGATTTCACCCCAGCTAAGTTTTTTTAAAAAAATAATAAATAAATAAAATGATAATTTATACAGCGCTGTATCCCAACAAGGAGCCGGGCTCACAGCGCTTTACATGGAAACAACAATACATATATTAATCAAAGAAACATTCATATCATACTAACTACATAAATGACAATACGTTATACATCAGCTACATTAATCATTTAAAGAAATGTTTCTTAATTTTCAAAATAAGTTTTAAAAAGATTTGTCTTAAGTGCAGTCTTGAATGACTTAGCAGTTGAAATACTACGGATGTGTAATGGAAGAGAATTCCATTTTTTGGCTGCACAAAAAGAGAATGACCTGTATATTTTTAATGACCTGTATAATGACCTGTATTCTTCTGTATATTCGTTTATTTGTGTACTATTTGTTTGTTGAAGAAGGCTCTTTACCAAAACTTTGTAACGTCCTATCAGTCTCAGTCATACCCTGTTAACATGTTTTGTAACGTCCTATCAGTTTCAGTCATACCCTGTTAACATGTTATTTAACGTCCTATCAGTCTCAGTCATACCCTGTTAACATGTTATGTAACGTCCTATCAGTCTCAGTCATACCCTGTTAACATGTTATGTAACGTCCTATCAGTCTCAGTCATGCCCTGTTAACATGTTATGTAACGTCCTATCAGTCTCAGTCATACCCTGTTAACATGGTCCCCCGTCCCCACTTTTCC
>MUZC01000812.1:247002-276073 GCA_002072015.1 Radix auricularia | reverse complement strand
CGGTCGGTCGGTCGGTCGGTCGGTCGGTCGGTCGGTCGGTCGGTCGGTCGGTCGGTCGGTCGGTCAGTCGGTCGTACGGCTCAGACATCACAAGTTAATATAAATGATTTAAAAATATAGTTTACAGTGCCCGTTGTAATTTTAATTGCATAATAATGGGACTCAGTACAGAAATGTTTGGGCCCGTGACAACTCCACCTCGTGCCTGAAGCCTTTTGCCTGGTCCAAAAAACCTTAAAATATTTTTTATTTATTTTAGATATACAGACGCTCCTTCTATGCAGAAGATGGTTGCGTCCACAGACCATGAGAGATGATCTGTTGGCAAGTGATGCAGCGGTCACAGGCCACGGCTATAGGGGTTCCACGCATTACCCCAGCGCCTAACTATTGTCTAGTTAGGTACCCATTCGGAGCTGGGTGACTCGGTGACTCCTCAGGCACCGGGAACAAATCCTCGCCTTCGCGTGGATTCGAACTCGTGACCATCGGTACGACAGTCGAGTGCGCTACCACTCGACCACCGCGTCCCAAATGACCGAAACATTGACAATGCGTGCTGCATTCTTACTTGGTGAGTTGAACTTTCTCGCGAATAAAAGTTTGACTGCAAGTCAGCGAAAAGCAGATGGCGGGATTGAAAGAATACATTAATGAGATGGGCCTTTGCAACGGGTTATTTGTAACGGTACTATTATATCAATGCACTGATTAGGAGTAACATCTGGGTATATTTTTTAATACGTATTAGTTTAAATATTATGGTGTACAATCAGTATGGTAAGGTAAGATTCTGTATTTTTACACTAACATACAATTATATCAGTGTGTGGCAATTTTTGGTTGAAAAAAACATCAGACTTAGCAGAGATATTAAGTTTAGGAGCATCGCAATTACATTTTTGGTTTTCAATTCTTTTCTGTGTTTCTTTTCCCGTCACTTTTGAGAACAAGACTTGTGTCGATTCATTTTATGCTCCACTTTGATCTGTTTGGCGAATAATGATAGAATTACAGTTAGTTGTTCAAATGGGGGTATAAGTAATAACATACTTAGAAATATGTTGTCTCCACTAATCTTGTAGGTACGTTAAAACATTATCACAGAAGAATTCCTGGGATATATTCCAATAGTCGAAAGAACTGCTGAAAGTTTAGCCAACAACATCATTACAAATTCATTAGAATTCGGATTAGATATAACAAAGCTGGTTGGTCAAGGATACGGCGGATGTTCTACAATTGCAGGTACACAAGGTGGAGTCCAAGCAATAATTTAAAAAAAAACACCAAACGCAGCGTTTGTATATTACAGTTCACATAAACTTAATCTTGTCGTGAACGATTTAAATAATGTGAATGCTAAACGAAAAGCATTAGGAACAATTCAGTCAATTATAGTTGTTTTTTCCGTGAAAGTAATCAGCGAAAAAAAAACAAAATCCAAATGTTCCTTTGTTATGTGAAACTAGATGGACACATAAACATAAATGATTGCGGATTTTTGCTTACAATGAGACTGACATTGTTTAACAACTGTAATATTTACAACAATCAGTAACGTAATCAGTTATACTTGCAGGTATAATTCTTTTTTATGTTTGGTATGTGTACACTGTCTTCAATGCAATAAACTTGCAGGAAATTTATTTCAGTGTTTTATTGTAACAATTTGATGACATTTTTTCTAACATGTATGTAGTCCCCCCTTGCCTACGCCCATGGTGACATTTAACGTTTTGCTTAATTCGTTAATTGAGAGTTCAATCTGTTCAGCTCGCAGACTGACCTTGAGTTGAGTTTTGACCCGCTTAGCCCTTAGGTTTTAAACCCTTGTTACAAGGTATCAACAATTTTTTTTTTCATTTTAACATTGGCAACCTGACATGACAGAGAAATCGGACAAAGGTGAAGGAGTGTATAATGTATTAATTGACGTCATTCATGTTTTTTCAACAGGTCAAATCCTTTTCTGTATGAATCCTGATAATGACGTAATGTGTTGCCTAAGAAGACAGGCCGGAACCTAACACGATGACCTTTCACGATGGCTCATTGATCCGGTGAGAAGTCCAGGTTTGTAGAACAGACCAACAGAGTAACACCATCAGCCTTAGTCATACAGAAGCTGGTCGTGACATTGCTCTGTGACACCCGTCATGGCGGCAGGTAAAGGCGACCTGTTCACACAGCTGGCCCACTTTCACAAGGAGCGTCACGTGGATGACGTCACTGATGACGAAGGAGTTTGGGAGTTCATCCAAAAGGACGTCCCCGGAGTAGACAGCAGTGCCGTGCAGCGGCGTCAGCTGAAACTTATTGAGGGTAGGGCGAAATAACAATGGGGGAAGGTCTGTAGTTTTTATTGCTATGAGTGGGGCATTGGTCTGTTTATAAAAATATATTCTGGAGCTACAGTGTGCACCAAAAAGAAATACAAAATATTTAGATTGTTAAACATTTGAAAAGCACAGGGAAAAATCAGCTGTTTCACATTTTTAAAAATTATTTAGTAAGCCCAATTATAGGATAGACGGGTAAAATGTATTGTTCTGAATGATGTTTTTTGGGAGCAAAAGATCTCTGAATAAATGTACAATTCATATGTATTTAGTTAATAAATTATTAATCTGTATGGTTTTGAACTTTAAAATTTGAATATCTCAAAAGTACACGATGTCTCATAGCCGTTTTCTCGCGGTCTTCCTATATTTAAATATTTCAGGGTTCAAAAAAATTATAGAAAATTTAAATTCTTACTATCAATTTTTATAATAGTTTTAAGTTATACATAGCACCATTATATGTCATTTAGTCATGATAAAGTTATACATAATAGCACAAGGTCACAAAAATGTTAAGGTAATGCCCACCACTACATTGATGAGACTATTTTCAAGGAATGATTTCAATAGATAAAAAATTATCCCTAAGTTGTTCAATATCAATCCTTATGCATACAGTACGAATGCTTACATTTACTAAACAGAGACATACACAGTTCAAGAATGCATTGACCGGATCGGATTCGGGAAGTTTCAAATAAAACTATCAATTCTGACTGGCGTTGCCTGGGTAAGTAATCGATTCTCACAGATAATACGATACAAAGTTACAAAGACGATATTTTAAATTCACTTAAATAATCACATGTTTTAAATGGCAAAAAGTTTTTTTTAAATCTTTATTAACATTTTTAGCGCATTTTCGAGAAGTCGAATGCGCTATTGCACCCGTTTTGTCCGTCCGTCCGTCTGTCATCACCCTAGATCTCAGCATCCATAAGTCCTAGACCCATGATGTATATATGTTTTTTGTATGTACTGACCTGCCATTTGTGCATCAACACTCAGTTACTCGATCCGTTAAAAAACCCCGTTAAAAATACCAAAAAACTTTGCGAATCGAGAGATAACACTGGCGCAGGCAACGGCCGCCATTGCCGGAAGTCTTAGTATTATCAAAAGTATTAGTTTTTTTTTGTTGACGTCATTAGAATATGTGTAAAAGTTTAGAGAGTTTTACGTCATCATTTGTGGTGACTTCAATCAAGATCTTAGGGGCCCAGGGGCAGAAATTGAAAACTTTTTCGAAACAAGCTTCAACATTCAACTACTTTCACCAAGATTGGCAACTACGATCTATCAAACAACAATTGACGGAGTATTTGGGCGATTAGCTGATTACAATTTAGAATGTTTCATTTATGAGTCCTATTTCAGTGACCACAAAGCACTTGTAGTTAGATTAAAGAGAAAATAAAAATTTTTAAAATGTCAAGAAATGACTTTTAAATAAAAAAAAATTCAGGTATATTCATTACACAAGAAAATTCATAAAAATATGTCTAAAATCTAAACACAATTACTGATAACTACATAATGCTGATATCTAACATAAGTACTGACACATAATACGAAAATGCGCTAACACGTCCTGAGTTCCAAAAGGGACCAGGCTTAACATGATTTTTTTGTCAATGCGATGCTATTTTTGTTGTTGCTTAGTTACAGAAACTTAACAACGCATCTGATCGTTGCTCTGTCACTCTACCCCTCGGTGTATTGAAGGTCGCCCGCCTATTGGAGCGGTTTATATTTGTTAGCATTTTTCTCTCATGAAATACGATATAATAAAACATTGTTTGAAAACTGACTAAATTTTGATCTCTGACCCCCACAGATGGTAGACGCCATGGAGATGATGACCCTCGCCATCTTGACCCCAGCACTTCACTGTGAGTGGAGACTACAGGGCTGGCAGGAGGCCTTCGTTACCACAGTAAGTCGTCCGGATAATTGAACTTTTGATCTAGACTACACCTCACCTCACATTGAACTTTTGATCTAGACTACACCTCACCTCACATTGAACTTTTGATCTAGACTACACCTCACATCACATTGAACATTTGATCTAGACTACACCTCACCTCACATTGAACTTTTGATCTAGACTACACCTCACCTCACATTGAACTTTTGATCTAGACTACACCTCACCTCACATCATTGAACTTTTGATCTAGACTACACCTCACCTCACAGACTCACACTTTCAATAACTAGTTATTACATATTGTTCACATATATGCTGCCATAGTATTTTAAGATTTATTTCTGTTTATCATTAATGAAAAGAATAATTTATTTGAAGCAAGCCTACTCGACTTAAAAATAGTTATTAAAAAAAATTATAGTTACTTTGTATACATGTATGATATAAATGCACTTCAAAGGGAATTTAGAGCAGTTGGCATTATAGTATTTGCATATTAAATTTTAAGATATTAGCTTTATTTCAGTTAGTCGGTACAACAATGTAAAGGATCCGAAATGGAGGGGGGGAGTCCATCTTACTATTTTGGGTGTGACTTAATCGACATTGATGAAAAGCTTCATATTACCGTATATACTCGTTCTAAAGCGGACTTTTTTGTACAAATTAAAGGGAAAAGAAGGTTTGGTTGGGAGGGGGGGTCGGCTTACAAGAGGGTCTTTGGTGATTAATGCATGTACAATAGATATCGGTTTTGTTATTGTAGTCATCAAGTCCCTTGTCTGCATTCAACAAGATTCGACTGCTCCAGCAGAAGAAAAAATTCTGGTAACTCTTAGGGTCGGCTTACGAGCAAGTTACATGCTATTTATACTAACCTCCTCCAACAAAATGGGGGGGGGGGTCGGCTTATGAAAGAACGGACTATAGAATGAGCATATACGGTAGGTTACTTATGAATTAGGGCTGCGGAAATTAACGATTAATTTCTCGACAAATCTTTAAAATTCTTAAACGATTAAAAAATTTTAACCATTAATTGACCCACCACTTATAAATGTACTGAAAGTAAGAAAGTAAAATATGTTAGCGAATAAATATAAACGAATTTCCAGTAACTCCAGACAACTATAGACTGACGTGAAAGTTCAAAATGTTATTAAGGGTTATAGTGTCCATTGTAGTAATACCACTTGCCTACCGTGCAAAGTTCCCTCTTAGTCTAAGCTTCGTTGGTCCGTGCGCAAAGTTTTTAAAAAAAAATTCGTGTGCAAAATTTTTACAAAATTTGCTGCGAGGTGACGTCGGTAAAAATATCTGAGCAGCCGCGCTGCTTAAAGGGAAAATTGCTAACATGGTTCTAACACTTCGCTTACATATCACCTAAAAACCAAACATCCACTACAGTATCAGAAATAATAAGACCCGCTCATCACTTCAACCAAATAATGTCTACACACTTACTTGTCTGTTTGCATTATAGGTCAAAAGATGACATATAAAGGTGACATTCCAGTGTTATTTAGATTTTTGACGAGTACGTTTAATAAATGTTACTTGTGACACAAGAAATTTCAATTTTTGGCGTTAATCAAAATCAACAACTAATAGTTAATTTTTCAAAAGTTAAGGATTATATTTAAATTAATCGTTAACAACCCCATTACGATTAGTACAAAATGTCTGAGAAAGTATTCATCAATGAGGTTTTGTATGTCCTCAGATCGTGTTCTGTGGAATGATGTGTAGTTCCAGCATCTGGGGGTCAATATGTGACAAGTATGGCCGGAGGACGGTGAGTGATCACTCCTAGCATATGGGGGTCAATATGTGACAAGTATGGCCGGAGGACGGTGAGTGATCACTCCCAGCATATGGGGGTCAATATGTGACAAGTATGGCCGGAGGACGGTGAGTGATCACTCCCAGCATATGGGGGTCAATATTTGACAAGTATGGCCGGAGGACGGTGAGTGATCACTCCCAGCATATCGGGGTCAATATGTGACAAGTATGGCCGGAGGACGGTGAAAGGTCACTTCCAGTAGGTGTTCAAGGAATTTCTATACCGAGCAGGAACTATGATCCTATATTAGATATTAACACTGGACACAATGTTTATGTCCTCTATGCTACAGTTCATGTGAATTCTAAATGATAGTTGTACATCCTGCATAGCAGGTGTTGGCGAACTTATTTGCCCAATATTATAATTTTGCATGTTGTCATTACCCCAAAGGAGCAGATTTTAGTTGATTTTATAGGCTCCAAATTAGTCTCCATTACCAAAAAGAGTCCCCTTGTTACCCCAAATGGGGTAATTTACCCCTGTTGGCCGACCCCTGCTGTAATGTAATCAAACTAGTACTACTACCACAAGCATTGTTGTTCTTTGCATTAAGTCTTGTTCTATAATGTACACCAATAAATACTCAACTAAATTGAAAACCTGACACATTTTCCCACTCCCACTAAATTGATATCTGAATTATATCAGCTGGTCAAAATGCCCCATGGTAAAGTTATACCATAAACATAACTGCTTGATATAATTATTTATTTATTTGTTGTGCAATGCAGTGCCTCCAGCGCATACAATTACAAAACTGTTCACCGCTCCAACCTTAAAATACAGGTAAATGGGGGTAAAATGCCGCACCTGCCCAGAATACAAAAATGTCTGCCGACAAGAATCTGCTTCCTTCCTCCACACACCCTTTCTACGTCAATAATTTTTTTAAAAATAAGCCTTGACTTGACTGGACCTTCAGTAGAAATATCCGGTCAATGTTATCCAGACAGTGTTATCTACACAGTGTTATCTGTTATCCAATCCACAATTTTGGTCTCATCAATTACAATTGTGTGGATAAAAGGAAAGCGTGTCGTTTAACGCCATATTCATTTACATTTAAAGTATTCATATTACGTTACTTACACTTTACAGTGAAAAATGTTATTAAAAGAGAAATACCCTTAACTTTGTGAGAGTGTAAGTTTCAAAAATTGTTCAGTTTTACTAATATTACTCAGTTACCCATAGCTAACGCAATCGGTCATTCAGAATGGGACTGCATAAAGCTTTTCAATAAAAAACAACAACTAATAATTAGTATTATTTCATTAATAAAAAGCTTTACTTTTATTGTCTTCTTACACAATTTGTTAGTGTATTTTGTTTTCTACTGCAACCGGTCAGTATTGCCCCTGTCCTAAAGTCCAGTTTCCCCAACCAGGAGCTGATCTTGTGCTCTGTCATGACGTGTTACTTCAGCCTGCTGAGCTCCTTGGCACCAAGCTACATCTGGATGCTCATACTCCGTGGATTGGTTGGATGTGGTATAGGAGGAGCACCACAGGCGTTAGTAAATACTTAAGATAGTTTTTTTTAAAATATTATTCTAGTTATTTTCGTGGTTATAGGGTGATAAAACTTGGACGTATTGAAGGAATTATGAGGGAACTTTTGAAATGTCGGTGTTTTAATTTTTTTATTTATTTTTTAAATATATTTATTTTTCTTGCGTTTAGTCTGAGGATCAATCACGAATGATTTAATTTGCTACAACTCGATCGGGTTGTTGTTGTTTGGTTGTTGTTTTTAAATTTTACCAACTATGCCATTGCTTAAAGATCTCGATTTTAGGCAAGGTATAAAATACACATTTTGTTAATAAATAAGAGCACTGCGTTAATGTCAGAGCGTGCACCAGGTGGATCAAGCCGTGAGAGATTAAAATCATTAACTAATAATGCCAAATCCGTTATTGTTTTTAAATTTTAGCCTAAGTTGAGGATAAAAAAAAAATTCTCCACGCTATAAATTAATCACTTAACACTAATATAAACTCTCGTTAAAAAGATGTATAAAGTTTAGGGCTGACAACGATTAATTTAAATTTATCAATTTATCGTTAATTTTTTAAAAAATTAACGATTAATTCCATGAATTAATCGTTAATTTCGATTAAAGCCGAAATTCTAAAGGGAATTAATAAAAACCGGTAATTGACATTTTTTGTGTGTGTTTTATTAAGTAATTTCCCCTGTCTCAAATAAATAGAAAAATATCATTTTGAACCTTTTTAACTGCTTGTGACTTGTGTAGTTCCTTGGCGATACAGATCCTGAGATCTGGGTTATTATATAATTTATTAATACTTTTTTAATAAAATGAAAAAAAAAATATTTTCTTTGATTTTAATCGAATTTTTATCGGTGAAAATTATTTTAATCGATCCAAACTTTAACGATTAATCGAGAATTAATCGTAAATTCCCGCATCCAAACTTAAGTGTTTTAATATATATTACTAACTGACGAGAATGTTGATTCAAAAAAAAAAATTACTTAAAATTATTGGCAGGACAATATCGACATTCGTCATCCTACTTTGTAAATTTACAATTATAAAAATGAGAGAGAATCAATGTAATTTGACGTCTTTCTGGTATCCGTTACGTTGGAGAAGACTCTACAATTACATTAACTAATTTTGTTTCTGAACAGAGTGACACTTCTAACGGAGTTCCTGCCCACCCAGTCGAGGGCAACTTGTGTGACCCTGATAGAAATCTTCTGGACAACAGGGGCGTGTTTCGAGGTACTCCTCGCCCTTGTTGTTATGCCAACACTAGGATGGCGATATCTGCTGGCCTACTCGGCCCTTCCTTTGCTTCTCTTCTGCATATTTTGTATGGTAAGTGCCACGTTCTGGTTATACAAAAAAATGTCACTAAGAAAAGTATTATTCAAGAAATTTTATAGCAACGTTTAGAGTTGGTTCAGACTATTTATAAATCAAAAAGAAGTGATCGGAGTTTTCCTATATTCCAGACAGAAACATCATTTTTGTCGCATAATGCAATCTCCCAACTTTCCGTCATGCATGTAGCACTACGATCTCGACGACTGTTTGCTGTTTCATGGTATTTTCAACCATCTTTGCTTCAGTAAAACTAGCTTCTTGGAAGTGTGCTTTATAAATTAGTTGCTTTTCTGTTTGCTGTTTTTTTGTCCTTATATTTTTTTCCTATTCAATCTGAGTGCCCTAACCAAGTGAATAAAAATCATGTGCTATACATTCAGATGTTTACTTGTTGAGTGTTGTTGCAGTGTTGCTGAAAACAATTTTTCTGCAGTCATGGCACAATTGGCAAGTTTATTTTTTCTTGTAGCCAAAACTGAGCCCTAACGGGCAGTCTGGCAGACCAAGTGAATGCTTTAGCTAAGTTGTTGTCGCAGTAGTGTTGAGAATCCGAATGACAAAGAAGCGAATGTTTGATAGGTTGAGCTGTCAAAACGCAATACAAACACAAACATTCATCAACTGCTCCTGGTCACATCATGCCGTGCCTAACGAGCATTTGTCTACCTGGCTGGTGAGCTGTGGTCGTCGCTAATTATTCTCTTCTCAACAAAATAGGTACGTAGCCACACACACACACACACACATACACACACACACACACCATCACACGCACGCGCACACGCACGCACACACACACACACACACACACGCACACACACAAAGTTATGTTTCATGAAAATTAGATGAAATGCTCATCTGATAAAGTCCTACGTTTATAATGATAAAGGCGGAAAGTATTAATTCACTGGATAAACACATTTCCTCACAACGTGACTCTTTAGCCGGGCCCAGGAACATTTTTCACTGGTTGGGGCTCCTGGAAATCAAACGCTATTACCCGAAAAACACTTATTGGTGGTTGGTTTCCTATCGTCATTAGAGAGTTTTAATAAATTATTAAACCCTGTTCCTACTTCAAACCAGAGTCAAACTGACCAAGAAACATTATAATTTTTCAAGTTATATTTCTTCACCTATTTGAATCTGCTATTTCCATGCTGTGTAGTGGCTGCCTGAGAGCGCTCGCTACAACATGACCATTGGTTACCACAACAAGGCGCAGCAGACATTAGAGAGAATCGCCAGGGAGAACGGGAAGCCTATGCCACCTGGAATGTTAGTGGAGCCACAAATTCAGGTGTTTTTCTCAGCTACTCTCGTGTTAATTGTTGCAGCATTACAAATTAAAAGAACACAATTTAAAAAAAAAAAAATTTGTGGGAAGAATAATAACCAGTCAAGCTATATATTGACCAAATGTTCATTTTATGAATATTTTAATGTTCAGGGTGTGAAGCGTGGTCGATTCAGTGATCTGTTCATTAGACGAATAAGACTGACAACATTCCTAATGTGGACCATTTGGTAGGTTTGATATTATAAGAGCTTACATATACATGTACATCACATTTTCTCAATACATATACTTGAGTAGCTAAATGGCTTAATAGAATACTAAGGGGTAATTAAACTTATTGTTACTTGCAAGATACCTGGCCCACAGCTTAAAGATAACCTGAAAGATGCCTAACGGATATCTAGAAGATGGATTCCAGACACCAAATCGATAACAAGCAATTAAATCAAATATAGATATATATGGCGGCTGGGTAGCGAAGTCAATAGTGCGCTCGTCTCACAAGCTGAGGGGCGTGGGTTCAAGCCCGCGAAAAGCCACTATAAAAATGTTGTGCAATGACTAACGCTTAGAAAGTCCTCCGCTGACCTGGAGAGGGATGGGCGCCGCCAGTGTCTATTAAGCCCGAGAATGTTCCAATGGCTGCATTAGAATCCCCTACGACCTCGATAAAAAGAGGTTATGGGACTAAAAATAAAAAAAAAATAGATATATAAAACTCCATCCAAGATACTTAAGTGATGACTACATGATGTTTTGTTTTTTCTTATTTCACGCAGGCTCATCAGCGCCTTCTCCTACAACGGTATTGTTCTCCTCACCACAGCCATGTTTGAAAGTCCTGACGGTTGTCATGGTGAGTAAACAAACAATATCGTTATTTTTAGCTTGGAAATTCCCAGACATTTAAACCATAGACCAATTAAAAAAAAAATTACATAAACACAAATAAGACGTCGATTACCACCACAGATGTTTTATGTTTCTGTATACTGGTGTCAATAACAAAGCTTGTATATCCTACAGGTACCTTTAGTTATAATACTAACCCAAAAAGGTTGTTTTCTTTTAGGGACAGACGTTAATCCTACCATCAAATGTTGTATATTCCAACAGGTACAGACTTGAGTTACAATCCTAACCCCACATGTTGTATATTACACAGGTACAGACGTCAGTTACAATCCTAACCCCACATGTTGTATATTACACAGGTACAGACGTCAGTTACAATCCTAACCCCACATGTTTTCTGGAGTGCAAATCTTTATCGTCTGATGACTACATTGATCTCACTTGGACGACGTTTGCAGAATTTCCAGGTACGAGCTAAGTGTGTAGGTCAGCTTGTTTTCGTAGACCAAATTAAAGGGTTTTAAACTCAACTGACTTGACCGGGGTAAGGGTGTAGTAAAGTTGGGGACTCTATATTAGTACAAGTGCTTCGATTGAGGGGTCACTTTATTCATCCACTAAATCTTTTAAGATTTCTGGTGGAAGGATTTAGGCGATGAAAATGATAGGGTATTGGTTAGAAAAAAAAAAGTAGTATATTCTTTTTAGGGCTGCGGAAATAAACATTTAATTTCTCAATTAACCAATAAATATTTAAATAGATAAAAAATTATTTCAATCGATTAAAATTTGTTTAACATTTAAGTAAATATTTCAATTTTTGTTTCAAATTATTAATAAATAATTATATATTAATAGGGTTACGGAAATCAATGATTAATTTCTCGATTAATCGTTAACAAGTTCTTCTATGCAGTATGAATTGAAATAATCTGAATCAATATAACATCAATTAAAATTTAAGAAAATATTATTTTTTTCAATTTATTTTAAAAATAATTTATACACAACATAATAGCCCTGATTGCAGGATCTGAATCGCCGAGAAACATAATACAACAGTCCAAAGCAGTTTAAAAGGTTCAAAATATTTTTGAGACAGGGGAAATAACTCAATAAAACAAAAAAATGTCAAGTACATATTATTGGTACCTCCCTTGAGAAGTTTGGCTTTAATGGAAATTAAATATTAATTCATTAATTTTAAATTAATCGTTACGAGCCCTAGTAAATAATTTTTTTTTTACATACGAACTTTTTCCGTATATCATAATTAATTTATTTAAATGTGAAAGCGACAAATGACAGGGGCTCATTAAAACTAAACAAAAATGTCAATTACCTGTTTTTGATTTTCCCTTTGAGATTTTTGGTTGTATTTATATTTGTGTGAATAGTAATCATTAATTGAACGATTAATTTTACAGATTACTCAATCAAAAAATTTAATCAGTACCACGCCCTATTTTTTTTAAACTGTATTTTTTGTTTATGATTTAAGTTAACAACCACAAATTAGCCCAATGAGTAGAATCTATATCTAAGAATACAATTGTCATTTTCAGGTTTATTTATCACGGCCTTTCTGCTGAATAAAATTGGTCGCAAGTACACGATGGTAGTCGAATTTCTATTCTTTACAGTTGTCGTAATGCTGGTGAATATTTGTATGACAAGGTGAGTTTTAAAAAAAAAAGATGGGAGAGTTAATTTATGAAGCTATCCTATATAATAATAGGCAATTTTCTGTGCGGTCATCGATAGCGATTTTTCCCTCCAACTCCTAAAGACTCCCACAGACAATCAGGAAAAAAAAATCTAATATTGAACAAATTTACGTGGACGTTCAAAGCGAGTTAGTTTTTGTGCTGTTTTTTTTTTTTTTTACAAGACTTTATTTTGAGCGGTGCCCTTTCAAAAATATTTTATTATCAAACTACGGTGAGAAAATTTTCGTGTTTGCATATTAAATTGAGCTGTGGCTTTTGTAAGGGTGTTTTCCTTATTTGATAGATAAGTAAAACTATTTTATTACAATTGTCACACGATGCAAGGTTTTTTTTTTGTTTTTTTAACTTGTAAATGAAGTTGTGAATTTTGTTAAATTCTGTTGTGATACATATTTCGTTATTAATTAATAATTCTAATACTAATTCTGTGATAAGTGTGAATTTTACGTGGAAATCGATGGCCCAAATCAAATATTTCTAATATAGAGATAATTATTCATACATATAATATTATAATTTAATACTAATCCTGTTGCCGTAATAAACCAGTGGACAGCCGGATATCGAGATTTTAGCCACTATCTGGATTCCCAAATACTTATCTCAGATCTGAATAGTATGCGAATATCAGTGTGATTGGGATTTAAAAAAAAAAAAAATCAAATTAAATAAGAAAAATAAGTTTATAAACGAATATATAAAAAGTAAAAAACAATTACCAGAAATGAGCGGTATGCGTTGGGATTTATAGTCAAAAACTTTATTTTTACGGATTATTTATTATAACTATAATGAATCGTATTTTTTGACGTGATGCACATTTATGGCCGGTCGAGACGGCTGTTAAAAGGGGAGGTTACAACATGCCACCGAAACGATGGCCGAACGTTCTTGGACAGGGGCTGTTGCTCCTATATTATAATTTCCCAATAACTGAATTTTAAAAAAATATTTAAGAGAAACTTTGACATCATACTAATTAAATCAAATAAAAATTAATTTTTTAATTGATTTCAAAAACGGTTTTTATTTTCATTCATGTAATTTAAAATAATTTATATATTTTTAAAAATCAAAGACTTTGATTAGAAATTAATTTTTATTAACTTTTTTTTGGAGAGTGAAATTTAGCTTAGGTAAACAAATAACATTTAAATGGAGATTAAAGGATGAATGTTAACGACATTGGTCTATCGGTATTTATTTCTAGTCATAAATAAATATAAATTCTGGCTATTTATTATTTATTTGAGAGTACATTTAATTTGTAGGAAGAATGCATATACTAGAATACACATGTGTGTTTATTTAATAATATATTTTTTGTTTTAAAATATTTTTTTTAAAGATGGCGGTGGGGGGAGGTGCATCACAGTCTAACCAGGTTAAGTTGTAACAACTGGTCGCCCAATTTTTTTTTTTTAAAAGAACATAAAATTTATAGTTGTTCTATTTATATCTGATTTAAACCTGCTCACCAAACCAACGATCTTTTCACACAAAAAACTTTCTTACACGAAAAAAATCCAGCAAGAGACGAACACAATATATGAACTTAAAGTTAAATTGACTGAAGCTCAAATCTGATACTCAGTTTCATAGCTACATTTTTTTTCAATATCGCCTTTTAAACAACTAGTTGCTGTGGTCCAGACAAAATGAAAAGAGATAAAATGATAAGATGGAATAAAATAAAAAGTGACAAAATGACAGGTGACAAAACGTCAGGGTGTCATGGCAACAAAGTGGTGTCATCTTATGATAGATGTGTCAGACTTGATCTCATGCATAAGAACAACCATACTTAAAATAACTAATAACAGCTGTAATCAGTGGCGTCACTTGGGGGTGAGTGCGGGCGGGCCGCCCCGGATAACACCAACCCTAGTGACGCCTCTGGCTGTAATTAATTCTCCATTATTTTAGATTCACCCTAATTTGTAATTTTGATTAATTACTCTCAACGCAATGGCACTTTTAAAAAAATGAATTACTTCAGCAAATATTTATTTTCAGAGTAAAGGTGAAAATACTTTATGGTAGATCACATCCTTATGAATATAGTATCATGGTATACAGTAAACTTATTATAGTACTTCGACCTCTTTTGAAATACATTTAGTTTTCAAACAATAAGCGAGCTGAAAATTATATCGTACGTCTACAACATATCATGTTTGCTGACGCACATAATCTTGTTTACTGAATACCGTGATTCTCTTAATATAAGGCGTGCAAAGCATCTTTTAAAAGATGACCATGCTTTAGTGTATGTCAAGGATCAAAGACTATGGGATCAGCGCTAGAGCTGAAAAACTTGTTTAGTTACCTTGTCGTTCTGTTACCTTGTCGTTCTGTTACCTTGTCGTTCTGTTAAATTGTCGTTCTGTTACCATGTCGTTCTGTTACCTTGTCGTTTAGTTACCTTGTCGTTCTGTTACCTTGTCGTTCTGTTACCTTGTCGTTCTGTTACCTTGTCATTCTGTTACCTTGTCGTTCAGTTACCTTGTCGTTCTGTTACCTTGTCGTTTTGTTACCTTGTCGTTCTGTTGCCTAGTCGTTTTCTCATGGAAA
Organism: Radix auricularia; assembly: GCA_002072015.1. NCBI lineage: Eukaryota > Metazoa > Mollusca > Gastropoda > Lymnaeidae > Radix > Radix auricularia. The sequence goes on along the minus strand of MUZC01000812.1, from coordinate 260,628 downwards.
CCCAAAGGCCGATTAGTTATTAGGTATATTTCCGCCTCTTTATATATATATATATATATATATGGCCAATTTTAGGGCAGAAACACTTTGTTTACATTTTCCTTTTGCACAAGAATTAAATTGCCACCACCCTCGTTCTTTGTTGCGTGCTCTTCCAGGTCTGTGAATGACATGCATAATACGTGAATTTACTTTTATTTAAAAGAAAACGATCGGTTGGTTTCTTTCCAAAGTTTGTTTGACCTTCCATGGCAGACTGTATTTGATATTTTATATAACAGCTCACAAATATATTTTTCATGGCATTGTGCATATTTATATTTTCCTAAATGTTCATAAAAATGTAAATAATTTATTATGATTTTTAATAATTTGAAGCTGTATTCTGACGGCAGAATGCATAGACGTTGGAGCAACTAAAGCAGTATAAGAAGAGTTTAAAAAATGAAACAACTAGTAGAAGTAGAATTTTAAAAAATGCGCCATATTTAAATAAAAAGTCCTTGCATAACATGTGTTCCCCTGGAACAAAAAATACAAGTTGAACAATAATAAAAACCGCCTTAAAATAAAATTAATAATATGTTTTAAAAACACAATGAAAAACAAAGTTTTTGACTATTAATCCTTTATATATAAGATCGGGAAAATATAAAATTACGCAACATACCATACAGACTAGCTTAAATATTTACTCACTACTTCGAAATACATAGATATAATCTAAAAATGCATTAATTTAATTACAGTACGCTCGATCGGTCTGAAATTTTGATATAGCATTTTTATTTTCGCCATTAGTCTGCCTGCAAAATTTCAGCTTGATAGGGTACCGGGAAGTGGGTTAAAATCGATCCAAAGTTTTGCGACAGACAACAGAAGGTACGAGTTAATACAAAGGATATAAAAATGGGATTTGAAGCCATAAAGAATCAAACTGAAATAATAAAATCTTCACTTAACGTTCTGTCCAAAATGGTTTTTCCAAATAATTTACTGAATGTTAGCTAAAATAATAAGCTTGACAGTGTTTCCATCTTTGACTTTTACTTGTAGGGCCGTGTTGACCTTCCTCTTGTTCGTTGCCCGTGCTCTCATATCTGGGGCATTTCAAGGAGCATATGTTTACACACCAGAGGTTAGTGTGTTGTTTGTTGCTTCTATACGATGTTTACACACCTGAGTTTAGTGTGTTGTTTGTTGCTTCTATACGATGTTTACACACCAGAGGTTAGTGTGTTGATTGTTGCTTCTATAGGATGCAATAGTATATTGATCTTCAGTACTAATTTATTATTGATTATTATTATTATTATTATTAAAAGGTGAATCTCTCACTGACTTACTCATACCCAATTCTCCAACTTCCCGTGTTGATATAAGCGCAAAACTTTGGGAAGTTGCTGAGTGCACTACCGACTACCGAGTGGCAACAGGCAAAAAATATTTAAACTACCACTCACTTTTTATTTGTTACATTTTTGCTCATTTAAATCAATTTATCTGTTATTGTTGTTGTTAACAGATCTACCCAACAGCCATGAGGGCTCTCGGCCTTGGCACATGCAGTGGAATGGCCAGAATAGGGGCCATTGTTACACCTTTTGTAGCCCAGGTGAAGCCATTACAACATTTATATTACACTATTTATAATTTATAACGGGGAAAATTTTGTGATGTGACATCATATGTCACGTCTCATGAACTGACTGAAATGTCTTATCTTATCTATCTTATCATCTTATCTTATCTGTTACAGACGCTCCTTCTAAATAGACTATTATTGCGTCCTACGCTTATCTATGGTGTGTGTCTAATCATGCATTCTTATTAGAATTTTAAATGTTGATAAAGTGTTTGTTTTCCTGGTTTCTTCAGGCAACCCACCCCACGCCCGAATTCCGGCAGGGAAAAACGAAAATTGTTGTGTCTTTGTTCTTGCATACAGAGTATGGAAGGTGTTTTTATCTTTATGACTATCTGAGGGTTGTATTATGTTATCTTTGTGTTGTATTTATAAATAAGAATTAATTGCCTTATGTATTATTACTAGTCTACTATTTTTTTCTCTATCCTCTAGTGTTTCAAGATTTAATGATTTAACTAATGGTGTAATTCTTGTAAGTTTTGAATATTCTCCAGTAATGAATCTGGCAGCTCCTTTTTAAAATTTGTTCTAGTTTATCAATGTTTTCTTTGGTTCATGGGTCCCATACAGAAGATGCATATTCAAGTATAGGTCTCACCAATTGAGGTGGCATTTTAGTGTTGTTGTTGTTTTTTAAATCTCTATAACATCTGTAAACCTCAAGTCTCATTAACTGACTATAAAACATTATATTCAAAAACTCAAATCTCAAGGAACAGCTAAAACGCATATCATCTTGTAAAATTTTAAAATTAACTTTGCCGACAACCTGCGTTAGTCTCCCCTGCCTTTTCTAAACCTATAGCCGCACCAATTCCTTTCACTGTGAATGTAATGTAATACCTACATTAGCTGTTCTATAGTAGTCTATACGAATAGCCCCACCGACATCTTTAACTTTCAACATAATGTAATACCTACATTAGCTGTTCTATAGTAGTCAATATGAATAGCCCCACCAGCATCGTAAACTTTCAACATAATGTAATACCTACATTAACTGCTCTATAGTAGTCATTACGTATAGCCCCACCAACATCTTCAACTTTCAACCTAATGTGATATCAAAACCTTCTAATAACATCATCCTGACCAACACCAAACGTTCCATCCCAGGTTCTCCTGAAAGAGTCCACATACGCGGCTATATCACTTTACGGGGGTGTATCACTCATAGCTTCACTGTCTGCTTTCATGCTGCCATTCGAGACTAAAGGGAAGGATATGAAGGTCAGTTTCTCGGAAAACATGTTGGTTCGAGGTTATTAGACACTCTCGGAATGTCTAGAAACATTTAAAATATTTTCGGAATGAAACATTCAAAAAAAGGGGAATTAATTAATTAATTTTTTTAAACACAGAGACTTATCAAGATTGTAGAATCTTCATATTACTGAAAAAATTATGTTAAAATTGTAATCATTTGAATCCAGCCCACACGAATTATCATATACTTGGTGATATTGGACGGTGACAGATCATAGTGTAAAAACTTGGCATTAAATCTTTATTGTATATTACATATTGGCATTTGTATTTGAATAATTCAATCTTTTATCCAACAAATTGGTGGTTCTTTTGACACCATTTATCTTAAACTTAAATTTTCACTTTTCATGACTAGTTGTAATATAAATGATGTTTGAGAGACACATATTCATAATCTATAATCTTGTCATTTTTTCTTTCTTAACCCGACAGGACTGTGGAGCAGATGTTCCCAAGAGAAAGACGCCATATTGAAATCTTTCTAATGAACTGAACATAAAAAAAACCCAAAAAAACATTGTTTACATGTATCACTTTACGCATACTATGAAATGTTACACCGGTCAGTTACACCTTATAGACCTCCACAAGTAGATGTACCATCAGACCCCTGGGAGGCTCGTGGCAACTACCACATCAGCAAACTAATGGAGTATCCTCAAACAGAACGACTAAATCTACTTGGGTTTTCCCCTTAATTATAATAATACTGTATTCGGTTTGTGCTCCTATGTTTCAGTCTATAACAAGTGTTTAAATGTGCTTAAAGTGAAATAAAAGAGTTATTTTAAACTTAAGCTTGAATTGTGAGGCGTTTTCAATATGTGTCATCTTACTTATTGCCTGAAAAGGGTCAATTACAATTGACATCATCATCGCCCGTTGTCCGGTCTGGCACGAAGTCAACAGCAAAGGCTCATCAGCCATACCGGGCTTGGGCCAGTCTCTCCAGCTGTCCACTTTTATGTTTGTATTTGTCTACTGAAAACTTCTCCTGTTTATATTGAGTCCCCAGCATGAAAGTGAAAGTTGAGAAGCATAGAACTAACTCATATAAATAATACAATATTTTAAACAAGCTAATAGAGAATCTAAGAGAAATTGTCGATGCGCAAGGGAGGGAATATTTTATTATTTTTTTAAACAAAGTATCAGCTCAATTTTCTCCCTTCAACTTTGAACTGATTCCCTTAAAGGCGAATCAACTCCTTGTTATTCATTAGTGATTATTGATCAATTTTTCACCATGATGAATGATAATCCAAGGAAGTGTTCATGCAACGTCAGCAATATGTATCGATGTGGTCTGAGGGGCGCCAACACGAGCAGTGAGACCGGATATTATGTAGTTAATATGCTATGAATGTTTCTTTTTATTTATATTTGTATTTTTGTTTCCATGTAAAGCGCTGTGAGCCTGGCTCCTTGCTGGGATACAGCGCTATATAAATCATCATTTTATTATTATTATTATTATTATTATATTGTCTGAGGGGCACCAACATGAGCAGTGAGACCGGATATATTGTCTGAGGGGCACCAACATGAGCAGTGAGACCGGATATATTGTCTGTGGGGCGCCAACATGAGCAGTGTGTCCGAATATTGTCTGAGGGGCGCCATCACGAGAATTATGTCCGGATGTTGTTTTAAGGGTGGCAAGAAGAGTAGAGCGTCCGGATGTGGTCTCATGTGACGCAATCAAACACAATAGAGATGGCTGCCATCACGAAATGTTAGTTGAGAAGAATGGGAAGGGCAGCTGTATTCTCCTAATAGACTAACGTGTACTAGGATGTACAATGATTGTACAATGGCTCAAGGTGACGTTTTGAGACCGAATAGTTTAATATGTTTGGGTATGTTTAGTAATGTAAAATCATCAGAAAACTCATAGCAAAAAAAAAATATATATATAGTGATCGATACTAGGAGACTATCAATGTGGATTCTGACAGAATAGATCAACTACAGATCATATTTTACTATAAAATGTCTCCTGGAGAATGCTCTGATGATAATGATGATGATGTTTTAATTTATTTTTTTTTAAGATTGCAATAGTGGGAAGAGGATTAATATAATAAACATCTTGGGATGAATTCAGTGCGGTCCCATTAAGTCGCGGTCATTCGGGTCCATATTTATGTAATAGCGACTTTAAGGTGAATCGCGATTCATCGTCACTTAATACAGATTATAGTGTACCATAGCAAGCGATAATAAACTATGCAAATAAAAAACGTGATTTCTTCTCTATAGCATTGATAAATCGATATATTCCTGGTACACTTGTTTTAATCCAATATATTAAATGTATTTTAAAAGGGTTAAATTGAAAAAATTACAGAAAAATCGTTAACTGTTCATAATTGTTGCTTTGTGCCCTGTGAGCCATGGAATGACCGCGACTTTAACGATTTCGAGTAATAATGGAGCACGACTTAATGGGGTCGCACTGTATTTTATATATGTTTTAACAAATATACATTAGAAAGTGCAAACAATAAAGAAAAGAAATTGCACTCACCAGCTCCCATTATGAACCGATTTGGTCCTAGTCTTTGGGTCTCTGACTCTGTTTAATCCATGGCTAGCTAGTCTGCTAATGTGACACCTTACAGCCAACAGCAGTAATCAGCTTGTCTGCTAATGTGACACCTTACACTTACAGCCAACAGCAGTAATCAGCTAGTCTGCTAATGTGACACCTTACAGCCAACAGCAGTAATCAGCTAGTCTGCTAATGTGACACCTTACAGCCAACAGCAGTAATCAGCTAGTCTGCTAATGTCACGCCTTACAGCCAATAGCAGTAATCAGCTAGTCTGCTAATTTCACACGTTAGTCAGCAGCGAAAGCACCAAATGACAAGTTCAGATTTATCTGCTCTTTGTTGACTATCCCATGTTCCCTAAAAGTTGCTATTTATAGTATCTATCAAATGACTTCCAATTAAAAAAAAAATTATTCATTGAAAAAGTATCTTATAATGGAAAAGAATATTTGTCTTTTAAGTGCGTGCTCATGAAAATTATTTAAAAGCAGTTTTAAACACATTGTTTGATAGTAGATAACAATCAGATTGGATGTATATTTTATGAAAGTGATTTTGTTTCTGAACATCTACTAATGCATTTTGTTGTTTTTCTTCCTAATCCCAGAATTGCCTGTTAAAGTTGAAGATTTTGTTTCAAAATTCCAATGAAATTAGGTTCAAAATTTTGTTGTTTTTTTAAACTTTTGATTTCAACTTAATGCTACTGATAAGCCACTTTTGTTCATATTTAACGACTATCCCCTTTCTTTTAACGGAGACTAATTCTCCTTTGATAAATAAAATTATGTTAACCTTATTCCCAGAACAATTATATTTCTTTTTACAAAATTTCCATAGAAACATTTATTTTTCAAAGAAGTCTCAAAATTTAAATAAAATGAAAAGAATCATAAAGTTATACATAACTAGGGAACAACCGAAAATCGCTCCGGACCATCGCCTTGGCCGAATATCGCGTTTTTCGGAAATATTGGTCTTACAAATATTGACTACGCCAATAGCCGAATTACCTTTAAAAATACAACTTTGGAAATCGATAAATATCAAGATGAGTATATTTAGAAATTGTTAAAATATAATAAATGTAAGCTAATTATAGAAATTGATGATTTGAATTTATAAAGATATAAGGTTATCTACGATAATTTTGTGTTTACTTTTAGCGACTAGCGCCACATCGCCGTATTTACTTTTTAAACCAAAAAGTGTTTAAATATCGAATAAAATAATAAATTAATTTAATATTTAAGTAAATATATTAACTATTATCAGCAGCGATTAACAGTAACAAAGTAAGTTGTTGTTCGTTCGTCGAATCGACGAGGACCACTCTTGTCATCCGAGGGTTGGACCACTCTTGTCATCCGAGGGTTGCTGAGACTACGTATTAACAAGAGAAACCAACATTTAAAACTAATATATAATGAGTTTATTGGTTTAGATTCCAATAAATTAATAATCCATTCTTGTGACAACAATATCATTACATAAATAGTTTATACGGAGGTGAAGTAAACACGAAATACAGTTGATAATATATAAATAAACCAAATTGAATTCCTGAAATTAAATTGTTTTGGTAGAAAACGTGAAAGGTAAAAATAATGTGGTTATGGTTTTGCAAATTAAAGCATCCACTAATCCTTTTCAAAACCGAAATTAATTCGGATTTCCGATTTTCGGACTCGGATTCGTAACCGGATCGGCAAATCTAACATCTAACTATTCGGATTTGGTTCTCCGTAGTAAATGTCTACTCGGTTGGTCCCTAGTTATAACTATAGGCCCTTATTGTTGTTGTTGTTGTTTTTTTTAAATTAAAAAATGATAACTATTTTGATATCACGTTTTGAAAAACGCCCTAAGAGTAACAAGAACATTTATTATATTGGTACTCATGAATAGAATATGTCTTCTTTCACATTATCACACCAGATCACATGCCAAGAGGTTTCATTCTTGATCTTTATTTGAACATTGAGCATTGAGGTTGATGTGAGTTATGGCCCTTCTGAACCCATTGGCCAAAGCTCTCCAGACCACAAACTGATACAGCAATCTTGGAGTCATTATTGTGGAGCGCTTTTTCTTGGTCTTTAGTATGTAAAGATTCTGGTCTCTTCTGGAGATAATGATAACAGAGCCATTCGCTTAGAGTTCCTTTATTGGTAAAGACATGGGTGAATAACTGACTCAATGAATTTTTCTCATCACTTCTAGCTTGCATGATAATGGTTGACTTGGTTGATCTATCGGCTCATTGGCAAAGATAATCGTTGACTTGGCTTCATCTCAGCTCATAGTTGTGGAGCAAAACTCTTTAAGTAGGAAGTTCTTACCTCCCTGAAATTAATTCAGAAAAATGTTAGTTTCTTTTCAACAATGAACGCACATAATTGTTTTACTTATCCCATGAATTCAATGGACAAACAATTTACTCTTAGATTATTCATGCAAAACACATTTCTGAATGAGACTGAATGATACACACAAAAAAACACCTTAGAAAAAAATTACACACAATTGCATAGGTAATCTTAATTTTGGTTCAAATAAGAAAAAAAGACACATTGCTAACCTACAACAGAGGTGGGTCGGTCTCTGGGACCTTGACCCATAATCTTCAATTAATTTTAAACTAGCCTTCTCTGTCATGTTATCAACTATCAACTAAAAAAGAAATCTAAATGGTGCTTCAATACAATACCATAGCTCACGTTTTATGTAGAACAGTACACATCCTCCTACACTTGTTTTGATTCATAGATTAAACGAACTATAATTATACGTACGTATTATTTATTGTGTCACAAAAATCTGGGGGCCAGGGAATTACAGCGACTTAACCGATTTCACGCAATAACGAAGCGCGACTTAACGGGATCGAACTGCTTTAAGAGGCCGTCCAAAAAGTACGTCACGCTTCAAGAGGGAGGGCGTAAGAAAGTGTGACCGGGGGGGGGGGAGATAACGGTCTGGTCATGTGTGATGTCACACATTTATTTTTTTAAAAATTATTATTCTTTTTAAAATAATTTATGTTGTTTTTTTTTAAAGTAAAATTTAAATAGCTAATAATAATTAGAACAAAGTTTGAGAAGGAACTTTCGAAAAATCTCTTTTTGTTCGACTCCCGTAATTTGAATAGAAATTTGTTTTGTTTAGTTTGAGAATTATTGATTTCAAATGAATTTTAATGTCATATAGAATGATTGTTTATGGGGTTTTCCCCGCATGCTGAATGCTAATATTAGACTGTTGCGCGGCAGAGGGGTCACTAAGATTTGTGTCACCGGGGGCGGTAGCTCATGGCGTCATGCCCTCACGTCTCAACCCATAGAACTCCTCCGACTTTTCCAGAGCCAAATAAAGAGAACTATAGAAAATGTAGCACAATTCACATAGCTACCAATGCCCTTACCAACTATAGAAAATGTAGCACAATTCACATAGCTACCAATGCCCTTACCAACTATAGAAAATGTAGCACAATTCACATAGCTATCAAAAGCCTTACCAACTATACGAGATATACTACAGTCCCGCTTTCACCGTCATCATTAAAAGAACTCAGTATTCCTACGCGTCCAGTCAGTGACACTTAATAGAATTAATGACATTGGCACGTGCTAATTTCTGTATCCATCGGTTGGTCCCCACCGTTTGGTCCAACTCGGTTGGTCCCACTCGTCTGGTCACACTTATTTGGTCCCAGTCGTTTAGTCCACTCGTCTGGTCCCACCCATTCGGTCCCAAACATTTAGTCCCACTCGGTATCTAATTAAAGATGCAAACAAATAGAACCAATATATTATGGGGTAAAACAGCGATTCTGTATCCGGACTTTGAGTTGCTGCGTCCATGAATGTGACATCAAAATGTTTACCGTTTTACAGGAACACTTGAAAAGCTGCTCGAAAGCGCAATTGAGTCTTGAAATCAATCAGTTATATCATGGGAGAAATGTCTTCCATTTTAAACGACTCCTGATGTCAAGTGCTTGCTGTACCCAGTTGACTACAAGTTCGATTTTTCTGACATGAATTATTTACTGCAAACTGTCGGGTGACAAGAAGGGAAGATATGGCGGGCCTGAGTGACCCGGGGGAGGGGGGCACATAGGAGGCAATGTTTAAGATGTTTGAGATCAAACTGGTGGGGCTTTTCTGGAGACGCTGTGTAGGGAAAAACAGTGATTGGAAAATTTACATATTATGTAGTAGAATCTGAGTAAGAGTTTATGATGGGTAAATAAGGTTTTCATTGGATCAGTGCTCATAAACGAGATTGGTGAGTTAGAGAAAAAGTACATGGTCAATAAATGGACTTAGTGTCCAGCACTATAAGTGATTTCAATCTGTGGAGGGATGAGTCTGTGTCAACCTGACATCTCTCTCTCTTACAATTGTAGAACCCAGGCAGGTCACAAGGATTTGACCAAATTATTATTACACTGAAATGTTTGCTTTACTTCGAGTGATATGTAAAGGAAGTCTAATGTCATTTGAAGAATATATAATATATATTATTTTTATATATATTATATGTATGTATGTATGTGTGTATGTATGCATGTATATATGTAAGAAAACCTTACATCTAATGCCCAAAGTCAACTTTTGGCCAATCAGCAGATCTTAATAGTTCGAAACAATAAGACTACACCCAAGAGCAGCTGGTCACACTGAATGTTTGGCCCATCAGCAGATCTGAATGTTTGGCCCATCAGCAGATCTGAATGTTTGGCCCATCAGCAGATCTTAATAGTTTGAAATAATAAGACTGCACCCACGAGCAGCTGGCCACACGTAATGATTGGCCATCACTCCATCTTCACGTCACGGGTCTTCCTCTGTGTAAGGAGACGGAAACGACACGTCAGTAAGGTTGAATTTTCTTCGAGGTCTGAATCTCTCCCTCCCCTTTTGTTATTTCTTTCAGGTCACGTTGTACAATTTAAATGTAAGTCAATGTGAGGCGAATTTCAGTTTAAAAACAAACGAGTTTTCAAAAACTACAACTGTTGTTGTTTCTCTGTCGTAATCGACGATGATTACTCTCATCCAGGGCCGGTCTTATGCCACTGCAAACTATGCGCCCCAGTGGGACCAGCGCTTTCATGATTTGATCTTAATTTAACACTTATTATCCTTATTTAGTTCTTGTCCCTACCCAAACTGGGCCCCGTGCAATCAATTTCGTTTGCTAGGCCGCATAGGGCCCCGAAGCTAAGACCGGTCTTGCTCTCATCATACTAGTCATGTGTTAAGGTTACCACGTGTGTCCTATGGTTGCTCATTGTTTGTTGTACGAAAGTTGCGTTCACGTGTCGGACAAAAGAGGGTTTTGAATGCCATCAGGAGGGATTTGAACACGATTCTTCTAGGCCTGACGTCTGGACTCGGTAGCCTGTTATTTTTTTGTCTCATAGACATATTTACCTTGTCGTATCAAGAAATCCCAGTGGAGGGGGGGCGCTCGGTCGCTGGCTGTTGCCTCCCAGGAGTCATGCCCAATGTCGAACACCTTTAATAATTCCCTTAGATATATCACTTGGGCTCTTACGTGGACCTCTGCGGACTCTGTGCCCATCAGTACGCACGCCATAGAAGAGCCTGTAGCAAGTTAAACGTGACCATGACCTTCTTGATTGAAGACTTCGGGGTGACACGTAGAATTAGAGGGCTGTAGCAGGTATTAGCGTATTTCTATGCAACAAAACATGGGTATTTTTTAAACCGATGCCTCAATAAACCATGAGCATGTCCTAAGGTGGGATGATGGGGGATGGGTGGGGAGTGGAGAGTTTTCTGTATTAAATGGTATAACAAAGTTAAGGAGATAAAAGGTAAGGACCGTGTCCAGTTGAACAGCTGACACGTATCGGCTGACAACATACCTTTCAGCTCAAGACCAGGTTGTAGCCGTAAGTGCTGTTTTAAAGGGAAACTACCGGGGATGGAAGTTATGTGCATATCATCCCACACCGTTTCCCTACCACGACATATGTTATAGCCAAGACGGAGACAACATCACAAAAACTTAGTTCACAGCGAGAAAATACAAACCTCTAGAAACAATGTTACGTGGCATTCTTCCGTACAAGCTTTTATCTGGATTTAGAATCAGAATACTGCACTCCGTCTTGTAGTCGCCGACCTAGTTTGAAACACTGCTATTATGAGCATCAAGACCTCCCCCCCACCCCGACCCTGTTGTCCTGACCCGTCGCTGAGCGGAATGGATTGAATGAGCCGTTAGAATCAGTGGAAACATCGCATCAAGGGAAGAAGAAGAAACCAATCGATACCGATAACCGCGGGTAAGGACCGTAGGAAGCCAGCACATACAGGCTCCTACAACTCGCCTTGAACTTACGACGATCTGAAAAAATATCTTTGTACGCATCACGCTGAGTTGCACAGGTCACTAGAACTTAAGATTTGTGTACATAAGTGTGGTCACTATGAGTTTAATAGCCATGTTATGCTGAGTATTTCACAGTTAAAGGAAGCTGATTGGAAGATTATAATTTTTATTCTAATACATGTAACGCTGCATCTTAAACATTTATTTGTAAAAATTATTGTATAATTTTTTTTAAAGAGCATAATAATATTAAAAAACTCGAGCTTGAGCAAAATGCTGGGGGCATAAAAGAATATCTAAAAAACCAAAAACTCGGTACAGTTTATTTCGTTCTAATGTAGAATCTACATCATTTTTAAAATTTACTAGCTAGAGATAGGTAACGGGATGCCGCATTTTTTTTTTTTTTTAAATCATTTACTTAATACCTACTGTAACACCAGACGTATTGATCAAAGTACTTGTATAACAAACAAACCTTCCTGCCAGTAAACATATTTCTCTTAACGACCAATAACCATTGATTTTTTTTTAAGTTGACAAGAAAATAAGTTAATTAATTGCGAGAGTATCAAATCTTGAGATAAAATCAACCGTTAATGTAATTAGTTATCAAATGTTTCCAGTGCAACCAAAATCTATTTATTCTTTGTGATCATCTGGTGTCTATCACGGTGACTCTGAGAAACTCTGAGATAGGTAACCTAAAAATAAAGGCAATATTAGACAAAGACAGATAATAAGACCCAATCAAATGACAATGTCAGTTTTTATATTAATATCACCGCATATCAGGTTTAATTCTATGACATCATAACAGCTGTACTTCTATGACAGCATATCAGCTGTACTTATATGACAGCATATCAGCTGTACTTCTATGACAGCATATCAGCTGTACTTCTATGACAGCACATCAGCTGTACTTCTATGACATTAGCTCTACTCCTATGACAGCATATCAGCTGTACTTCTATGACAGCATATCAGCTGTACTTCTTTGACAGCATATCAGCTGTACTTCTTTGACATTAGCTCTACTTCTATGACAGCATATCAGCTGTACTTCTATGACAGCATATCAGCTGTACTTCTATGACATTAGCTCTACTTTTATGACAGCATATCAGCTGTACTTCTATGACAGCATATCAGCTGTACTTCTATGACAGCATATCAGCTGTACTTCTATGACAGCATATCAGCTGTACTTCTATGACAGCATATCATTTTTACTTCTATGACAGCATATCAGCTGTACTTCTATGACAGCATATCAGCTGTACTTCTATGACATTAGCTTTACTTCTATGACAGCATATCAGCTGTACTTCTATGACAGCATATCAGCTGTACTTCTATGACAGCATATCAGCTGTACTTCTATGACATTATCTGTACTTTTATGACAGCATATCAGCTGTACTTCTATGACAGCATATCAGCTGTACTTCTATGACAGCATATCAGCTGTACTTCTATGACAGCATATCAGCTGTACTTCTCTGACATTAGCTCTACTTCTATGACAGCATATCAGCTGTACTTCTATGACATCATATCAGCTGTACTTCTATGACAGCATATCATTTGTACTTCTATGACAGCATATCAGCTGTACTTCTATGACATTAGCTGTACTTTTATGACAGCATATCAGCTGTACTTCTATGACAGCATATCAGCTGTACTTCTATGACAGCATATCAGCTGTACTTCTATGACATTAGATGTACTTCTATGACATCATATCAGCTGTACTTCTATGACAGCATATCAT
>MUZC01000812.1:223283-246552 GCA_002072015.1 Radix auricularia | reverse complement strand
TACTTCTATGACAGCATATCATCTGTACTTCTATGACAGCATATCAGCTGTACTTCTATGACAGCATATCAGCTGTACTTCTATGACAGCATATCATCTATACTTCTATGACAGCATATCATTTGTACTTCTATGACAGCATATCAGCTGTACTTCTATGACATCATATCAGCTGTACTTCTATGACATCATATCATTTGTACTTCTATGACATCATATCAGCTGTACTTCTATGACTGTTAGAATATTGTACAATACCACGGTACAACTTTGACAGTACGCTAAATCCGAGTATTGACATTTTGAATTTTTATTAAATTATAGGAGGTCAGGACGTGGTCATTTCAAACTCAGCCAAACTCAGCCAAACTCAGCCAAACTCAGCCAAGTCAGCCATACTCAGCCAAACTGAGCCAAACCCAGCCAAACTCAGCCAAACTGAGCCAAACTGAACCAAACTCAGCCATACTAAGCCAAACTCAGCCAAACTCAGCCAAACTCAGCCAAACTCAGCCAAACTCAGCCAAACTCAGCCAAGTCAGCCAAGTCAGCCAAACTCAGCCAAACTCAGCCAAACGCAGCCAAACTCAGCCAAACTCAGCCAAACTCAGCCAAATGCAGCGCGTGAGACAAGATCAATGAATTAAAGAGTCATAAAACACGCGACATTCGGCTGTCTAACTGTGAGGACGTCTGTCTAACTATGAGGACGTTTGTCTAACTATGAGGACGTTTGTCTAACTATGAGGACGTCTGTCTAACTAAGGACGTCTAACTGTGAGGACGTCTGTCTAACTGTGAGGGCGTCTGTCTAGCTGTGAAGACGTCTGTCTAGCCTGTGAAGACGTATGTCTTACTGTGAGGACGTCTAACTGTGAGGACGTCTGTCTAACTGTGAGGACGTCTGTCTAAATGTGAGGACGTCTAACTGTGAGGACGTCTAACTGTGAGGATGTCTGTCTAACTGTGAGGACGTCTGTCTAACTGTGAGGACGTCTGTCTAACTGTGAGGACGTCTGTCTAAATGTGAGGACGTCTAACTGTGAGGACGACTGTCTAATTGTGAGGACGAATGTCTAACTGTGAGGACGTCTGTCTAAATGTGAGGACGTCTAACTGTGAGGACGTCTGTGTAAATGTGAGGACGTCTAACTGTGAGGACGTCTGTCTAAATGTGAAGACGTCTAACTGTGAGGACGTCTGTCTAACTATGAGGACGAATGTCTAACTGTGAGGACGTCTGTCTAAATGTGAGGACGTCTAACTGTGAGGACGTCTGTCTAACTGTGAGGACGTCTGTCTAACTGTGAGGACGTCTGTCTAACTGTGAGGACGTCTGTCTAACTGTGAGGACGTCTAACTGTGAGGACGTCTGTCTAACTGTGAGGACGTCAAACTGTGAGGACGTCTGTCTAAATGTGAGGACGTCAGTCTAACTGTGAGGACGTCAGTCTAACTGTGAGGACGTCTGTCTAACTGTGAGGACGTCTAACTGTGAGGACGTCTGTCTAAATGTGAGGACGTCTAACTGTGAGGACGTCTGTCTAACTGTGAGGACGGCTAACTATGAGGACGTCTGTCTAACTGTGAGGACGTCTGTCTTACTGTGAGTACGTCTGTCTAACTGTGAGGACGTCTAACTGTGAGGACGTCTGTCTAACTGTGAGGACGACTGTCTGTGAGGACGTCTGTCTAACTATGAGGACGTCTAACTGTGAGGACGTCTGTCTAAATGTGAGGACGTCTGTCAATCTATGAGGACGAATGTCTAACTGTGAGGACGTCTGTCTAAATGTGAGGACGTCTGTCTAACTGTGAGGACCTCTAACTGTGAGGACGTATGTCTAACTGTGAGGACGTATGTCTAAATGTGAGGACGTATGTCTAACTGTGAGGACGTCTAACTGTGAGGACGTATGTCTAAATGTGGGGACGTCTGTCTAAATGTGAGGACGTCTGTCTAACTGTGAGGACGTCTGTCTAACTGTGAGGACGTCTAACTGTGAGGACGAATGTCTAACTGTGAGAACGTCTGTCTAAATGTGAGGACGTCTGTCTAAATGTGAGGACGTCTAACTTTGAGGACGAATTTCTAACTGTGAGGACGTCTGTCTAAATGTGAGGACGTCTGTCTAAATGTGAGGACGTCTAACTGTGAGGACGTCTGTCTAAATGTGAGGACGTCTAACTGTGAGGACGTCTGTCTAAATGTGAGGACGTATGTCTAACTGTGAGGACGTCTAACTGTGAGGACGTATGTCTAAATGTGGGGACGTTTGTCTAAATGTGAGGACGTCTATCTAACTGTGAGGACATCTGTCTAACTGTGAGGACGTCTAACTGTGAGGACGAATGTCTAACTGTGAGGACGTCTGTCTAAATGTGAGGACGTCTGTCTAAATGTGAGGACGTCTAACTTTGAGGACGAATGTCTAACTGTGAGGACGTCTGTCTAAATGTTAGGACGTCTGTCTAAATGTGAGGACGTCTAACTGTGAGGACGTCTGTCTAAATGTGAGGACGTCTAACTGTGAGGACGAATGTCTAACTGTGAGGACGTCTGTCTAAATGTGAGGACGTCTGTCTAACTGTGAGGACGTCTAACTGTGAGGACGTATGTCTAACTGTGAGGACGTCTGTCTAAATGTGAGGACGTATGTCTAACTGTGAGGACGTCTAACTGTGAGGACGTATGTCTAACTGTGGGGACGTCTGTCTAAATGTGAGGACGTCTGTCTAACTGTGAGGACGTCTGTCTAACTGTGAGGACGTCTAACTGTGAGGACGAATGTCTAACTGTGAGAACGTCTGTCTAAATGTGAGGACGTCTGTCTAAATGTGAGGACGTCTAACTTTGAGGACGAATGTCTAACTGTGAGGACGTCTGTCTAAATGTGAGGACGTCTGTCTAAATGTGAGGACGTCTGTCAATCTATGAGGACGTCTGTCTAAATGTGAGGACGTCTGTCTAAATGTGAGGACGTCTGTCTAACTGTGAGGACGTCTAACTGTGAGGACGAATGTCTAACTGTGAGGACGTCTAACTGTGAGGACGAATGTCTAACTGTGAGGACGTCTGTCTAACTGTGAGGACGTCTGTCAATCTATGAGGACGTCTGTCTAACTGTGAGGACGTCATTGTCAAGAATGTCATTCAATAAACTTGCCATTTTCATTGATGTAATAAATCAATACGCTACTTATCAAATAACATCACGAATTACCCAACTTAACTAATAAAAAAAAAACATAGCAGTTCACAAAATAAGGAATTAATTTACTTCTTACCAAAAGATCGTTCCGATAGATCTGGGAACATGCCATAGAGCGAACGTCAGCTGTATCGAAATATGACCGTTGCATAGGGCCTAATATAGGACACACACTGACGTCAGGCACAGGCGGCGATCAAGAGATGGACCACCTCTGTGACTAATTGATCAAAGAGGGTACGGCCCAGTAAACGGCTTTCAAGGGCCAGTACCTCAAATTGTGTTGCATTCGTACGAGTTAAAGGAATGCTAGGGATGCACTCACACCTATCAACAGACATTCGGATTATAACAAAGCGGCATCGTGATACCTAATTTTTTCGACTCTTTTTTTTCTGATTGGTCTATGGGGTATGTTACGGGTAAAATTTTTCTGATTGGTCTATGGGGTATGTTACGGGTAAATTTTTTCTGATTGGTCTATGGGGTATGTTACGGGTAAAATTTTTCTGATTGGTCTATGGGGTATGTTACGGGTAAATTTTTTTCTAATAATATGAATTTGAAAGAAACAAAATCAGGGAAAAAAAAATCATTTATTTGTTTACCCCCAATCAAGCCTATGAAAGAGTTTGTTAAATGTTACCAAGCTCATGACGTGTGTCTCTTCAATAGTTCAAATGTTATTCATTATGTTCAAAATAAAAGACACTCCATCCATACATCACCATTGACGTGTGTCTGACGTCGGACCCCATTGATCACACCTTGTGATGTCATCTCTTAGCAGATGGCAAGTGAGAGTCGTCTAATATAGCAACATTCTTTATTATCTACGACCACGGCGCTCTCTAGAAACGACACATCACGTGCGGCTCAAGCTTAAAATATGAATAGTAAAATTGAGCAAGAGCTGACGTCATGTCTGGGCGTGTCTCTACAAACAGAAACCGTGCACGCTTGAGTGTATTGGCGTGTATCTATTTTCTGACACGCGATCATTTATCAGAAGAAAGCATCATGTAAAATTCCATTTGAATTCATTACTTCCTACTTATTGAGAGTGGCGTGTGAGCTACGTACAAGCGGGGCGTTCTGCACCAAGATGTGCATTCAATGTTTTGAGGGGAAAGATCGTCCTGACTCGGTTGGCAACAGACCTGGACATTCAAGTGTACATTGTCCAAATTTCCTCAGCAATAAAGGGTTTGATGAAAATGAAAAGAAATTTTAAAATTTCAGTTTTAATTTGCTGAATAACGATATGATATGTGATTCTATCTGTGTTACTGCTGTATGAAACAATGCAGTTTTTAACACACATTTTATAAATATTGTAATAACAGTGTTAAAAAACATTTTCATAAAGATTTTATAACCCACTCCCCCCTTACTTTTGTCCTTAAACTTAGATGCAAGCAAAATTACTTCATTCCTTTCGATTGCACACCAAGCTGCACTAGTAATTAATGAAAGTGATCATGGCCACGCTTGTTTGCACCTAGCACATAATTGCACCCAAGTTCATTTACGTATGGGAGGCGTTATCCCCAGAATTCTGCGGATAACGTTGAGCGTTATCCCCAGAATTATATTAATAGTTTGATGTGGAAGGGAGAATTCAGTGAAATATTCTCATGTCTCAGTGCCAGCCTTATTGTTTTTCATGTCGATTGCTGCCATTTTGTTAAAATGTTGTTAATTTCATCGCTAAACCTAACCCACACCCTAAAACCTATCACTAAACCTAACCCACACCCTAAAACCTATCACTAAACCTAAAAAACTTAACACACACCCTAAAACCTATCACTAAAGCTAAATCATGAACAAAATATTAAAAATTAATTAATTTAACAAACAAAAAAACAAAGAAAACAAAACAAACAAACAACAAAAAAAAAAAGATTCCGCAACCGAAAATCGAACCTCAGACATAACTACCAGCTATCCTACGCACTAACGATGAGACCAGGAAAACTCGAACGCCAATGGTCTTTTAAAATTTATAAAGTCAACTTTATAAAATTATAGTTTACTAAGCCTAGCGGATCTGAATAGCGGTCATGTGACCGAGATTTCTATCTCAAGACTCAGAAGATTCATTTAGAATTCTGCGAATAACTTATAGCATTATCCCCAGAATTCTGCGGATAACCACTTCGTTTAAGTATTACTCTCGTGAACTCAACAACTTGGAAACACTTCTAAAACTTTAAGGCAGCTCTACAATTATCCACAGCGATGAACAATCAGGGGCGCAGGAGTAGGTGATAAGCAGAGCCGCCATGTGAGAACCAGGCTACGCCTAAAGAGGCACGTGTAGGTTCGAGCTCCAGTTGGTAAGATATCTGGATAACTTAGACTGCTTGTCTTTTTGTTATTTCTGTGCTTGGTTGTCCACCATCGACTACAGCTCCAATAGAGCTAAGCTTTTCGTCACTACGGACTTTAGACTTGTTTAGTGGCAAAGCTTCATGTCACTCGCCGTCTCTAGGGCCTAACATCTTTGTTTTTGTTATGGTCATCGTTCACGCATGTTGATCACATGGTAACACAACCGACGATTAAAAAGTGCTGTTTGCACACACCAACGTCTTCCGAGAACGAATACCAAGAGTCAGCACTTGAACACCCGATCACTCGCGCAGACTAAACATCTTTACTGTGCCAAGACCTTTCTCGGAGGCGTATTTGCCGAGTGAGTTAAGGAATAAAAACAACCCGTAAAAACAAACGTTTTTTTTTACTATGAATCCCTTATGTATGAGACAGGATTAAAGTATTGATTATATTCAAAATAATGTGCACCACGCGACAAACATTTATAGTGTGAACGTGACTGACCTCCCCAATGTTGTTAAACGGGAACGGGTAGGGGTAGGAGTGTGGTCACCGATGGTTAGACTGAACTCTAGCAAACACTTGAATGTCAACAACAATTGACGGCCACCATACATTTATATAGAGATAAACTAAAAGTGCATTAACCTAATTACGGTACATTCGATCGACCTGAAATTTTGATACATTGCATTGTTAGATGACACAAGTCTATGCGCAAAATTTCAGCTCGATAGCGTCAAGGGGAGTGGATCAATTTTTACCTTTGCTTTTCCGCTCTTGACGGACCACGAGAGAGAGAGAGAGAGAGAGAGAGAGAGAGAGAGAGAGAGACGGCGGTGAAGTTAATAAGGGGTTTAAAAAATAAAGACAACATTACCTTTGACGCTCGGCCACTTTATGACAAAAGTAACGCTATTACTTGTTAACAGGTATTGTTAAGACTTTTTCTTTTCTAACCGGACACTTGATTTCGTCAGACAGGCGATTAGATGCGCTGATCTCGCTCAATCCGACTTCGCCAATTTGTCGGCCCCGTCTTGGCACTTGTACCACATGACTCTTGGAAGAGTCTGTGAATGTAGTGTGATACTTTGTCTAGTTGTATATTCAATGTAGTGTGATACTTTGTCTGGTTGTATATTCAATGTAGTGTGATACTTTGTCTGGTTGTATATTCAATGTAGTGTGATACTTTGTCTAGTTGTATATTCAATTATTTGTTTGTAAAGCGTGGTGAACCAGGCCGCAGGCTGAGTTAGCGCACAATATTAGTGTACGTAATAACAAACAAATAAGCGGGTGGGGGGAACTCCCCCAGAGCAAGGGCAGTGTTTTGTTTTTAACACTTTATATTTAAGGAATAGATTTTTGTACTTCTGAAAAGTATGTTCATAAAACATTATAGCGTCAAAAGAAAAGAAATAATTTTTTAAAAATTTTGTTTAAAAAAAAGAGCGGAATCAACTCGCTATAGGCCATAGGCTTTTGTTTTAAGACGGCCAGACTTTGGTGTAGTCCATTTTAGGACCATTTTTTGAAGGATCAGTTTGGTGCCATTCATCATTGAGGATAATATCTTGGTACAGTTCGTGTCTAAGTAAGTTATGATAGTCAATGTTCCCTCTAAGGTTCGCTGTTCAGTGAACAAAGTAGAGGTAATCGTGTGCAAACGTGCAAAGCATCCACTATTCATGCAATTTTTACAAAATTTGCTGTCGGTAATTCTCAACTGCTGCGCGGCGTATGTCGGGTATCTGCGCGACCGCGTAGCTTAAAAAGAACATTGTACATGTTCTATTTTTGGTATAGTAGCATGTAAGAAATCTCATTCGGATATGCTGTACGTAAACAGATCCGGTCATTGCAGTGGCAGTACGCAACCCTATAAAGAACTTTTCAAAGTACATATGGACGCTTCACCTATATCTACATAAAGGTAAGTGTACAAACACGATCTCCAATGACGTAACTTGAAGGAACCAAACTCAGTCACTTAATTCCCTGTCCCTTAATTTGTAATCACTAGACTGTTACCAAAGCGGTCCACCATTAAATTTAACCTTAGCACCTTCTGCCAATCTTTTGTAACATATCAATTATGAGAACCCTCAGCCCACCTCAAAGCATATTTAGCAGTCAACTTAAGGACGCGAGTTTAACTGCCAGTAGTAAGTATACTTTGTAAACATTTCTAATAAACCCCTCTCGTGTCCATACGCAAAAACAGCGTTAGTCGAGGGGACAAAATGAAAAAATCGATTCGTTCGCTTCATGCTTTCATCTCTAGGATGCCGAGGCCTTAACGAGGGCTGCGCTCAACCCATCCGAGTACCATCAACAACCTTGAAATACAACGTCGAGTGAGTGAAGCAACAAAGGAATGTTTGCTCTTCGCCCCGGGGACCCAAGCAAATCTTTATTAGCTGTTTAATGGAGCGCGTGCAAATCGTGTATGTTGGATGTTTAAGTTGGGAAAGTGGGAAGTACTGAAGCTTGAAATAAATAAATAAGGGATGCGGAAATTAACGATTAATCAATCGATGAATTGTTACAAATTTTAATCGATTAAAATCAATTTAATCGCTTAAAATTAGATTAAAATTAAAGAAAATATTTCTCTTTTTTTCTCTACAATTTATTAATTATGCAATATTTTTTTGTTTCTTTCCTTCGTATTATTATTATTAATGTAGACGTGCATACGTAAACAAAAAGTTTTCCTTCCTTATTTCTTCCATAGCAGCACGAATTTGCTGTGTTACGTCACATAATTTTGGGCGCCAGCGAATCAACGCGACCTGTCCAATTTCGGGAAATAATGAATTACGACTTAATGGAATCTATATATGTGTTATAAAAATTTATTTTTTAATTCTAAAATTAATCGATTAAATTTTTAACGATTAATCAAGCAAAAATAATGTAACCAGTTCCAGCCCTAAAATTATTATCTTTGCTGGATGTTAAGGTGGGGAAAGTGCAAAGTACTGAAGTTACTTTCCTTGGGAATCAAGCAGTGCATTGAGTAAAATTGGAATATAAAATGTTTATATACTTTGAATATACCCCTGCAAGGTTTAGAACACCTCAAATGTTTTATCAACAGCCTTTGAAGTGAAAACAGTGACAGAGAAAGAGAGAGAGAGAAGTGGAAAACGAGAGAGGAGGAGGGGGTGAGAGAAAGAGAGAGAGATGGAGAGAAAGAGAGAGAGAGCGAAAGAGAAAGATTTCAGCAGGGTTAACGAAGGCAGCAAAATAATAACAAAGTGTCAGCGAGTATGTGAGAGAAAGGGATGGAGGAAAGATAGATGTGAGAGAAAGGGATGGAGGAGAGAGATGTGAGAGAAAGGGATGGAGGAGAGAGATGTGAGAGAAAGGGATGGAGGAAAGAGAGATGTGAGAGAAAGGGATGGAGGGAAGAGAGATGTGAGAGAAAGGGATGGAGGGAAGAGAGATGTTAGAGAAAGGGATGGAGGGAAGAGAGATGTGAGAGAAAGGGATGGAGGGAAGAGAGATGTGAGAGAAAGTGATGGAGGGAAGAGAGATTTGAGAGAAAGGGATGGAGGGAAGAGAGATGTGAGAGAAAGGGGTGGAGGGAAGAGATGTGAGAGAAAGGGATGGAGGGAAGAGAGATGTGAGAGAAAGGGATGGAGGGAAGAGAGATGTGAGAGAAAGGGATGGAGGGAAGAGAGATGTGCGAGAAAGGGATGGAGGGAAGAGAGATGTGAGAAGGTAGATTAAGTCATCATGGCGTTTTTATCTGAGTTGCAACTAAACCTATTTTTTAAAATATCATATAACTTAAAAAATCAATAAATTTTTACCATTGACAATGGTATCAAGAATTACTGTTTGCCGATCCTCCCATTAAAAAAAAACCCAACAAAGTCACCGCCCAATGTAGTAGTAATGTTCGTGATTTTTGTAACATGACCTTTTATATCAAATTCTTAGAAGACGAGTAAGGGGAGATAAAAACGTCCATGTTTCTTGCTAAATCTGTGCTGGAAAATGGACATTGGCTTCCATTAGGTTTTGGTTCAGTTAGCCATCTGATGAAAGGGATTGGTAAATAAACCAGTGTCTACTAGTTTATTTCTGTCTGGCCCTCCCACACAACTTACGTGACCCTCTTAACTTGACATGACCATCTTACATACATTACATGGCAATCTTACATATATTACATGGCTGTGTCATATACATTACATGGCCATATTACATACATTACCTGATCATCTTTAATACATTATATGGCCATCTTATATATATTACATGGCCATCTTAAATACATTATATTGCCATCTTACATTAATTACATGTGTTTCTTTAATACAATACATGACCATCTTACATACAATACAGGGCCATCTTACATACATTATGCGGCTATATTACATACATAACAGGGCCATCTTACATACATTACATGGCAAACTAGCATACATTACATGGCCATCTTACATATATTACATGGCCAACTAAAACACATTACATGGTCATCTTACATACATTACATGGTCATCTTACATACATTACATGGTCATCTTACATGCATTACATGGCACGTGGCCAACTTACATATATTACATGGCCAACTAAAACACATTACATTGTCATCTTACTTACATACATTACATGGCCCTTTCATGCATTACATGGCCATCTTACATGCATTACATGGCACATGGCCATCTTATTTACATTATAAGGCCATCTTTCATAACGACCATCTCCTAGTAAATAGTGCATTAGCTGTGGCACCAACATTTCTATCAGTCGAAATAGGGGATTAGAAGATGAGACCAAAATAACTAGTCAGAAATATAGCAGGTGCTATTTATAGAGCAATAGAACCGATGACAATGGATTAACGTCACAACTCAAGCCCTCAACAAGGTGAGTTAAGTCTTCTACAACTCGACGGTTCCGCGTCCATCAGTTGCCATTTTTGGGGAAGTTGTTGAAAAAATTTGACTGGTGAATTTGGCTAATAAAGAATCTATAAAGATGGTACAAACAAGAGAATATTTTTAATAAGTAGTTAGTTCTATCTGATCAAGACCTCAACAACTAGTGGTCCAAGACCTCAACAACTAGTGGCCCAAGACCTCAACAACTAGTGTTCCAAGACCTCAACAACTAGTGGCCCAAGACCTCAACAACTCAACTAGTGTTCCAAGACCTCAACAACTAGTGGCCCAAGACCTCAACAACTAGTGGTCCAAAACCTCAAAACTAGTGGTCAAAGACCTCAACCACTGGTGGTCCAAGGCCTCAACAGCTAGTGGTCCAAGACCTCAATCACTAGTGGTCCAAGACCTCAACAACTACTGGCCCAAGACCTCAACAACTAGTGGTCCAAAACCTCAACAGCTAGTGGACCAAGACCACAACAACTAGTGGTCCAAGACCTCAAAACTAGTGGTCAAAGACCTCAACCACTGGTGGTCCAAGACCTCAACAGCTAGTGGTCCAAGACCTCAACAACTAGTTGCCCAAGACCTCAACAACTAGTAGTCCAAGACCTCAACAACTAGTGGTCAAAGACCTCAACAGCTAGTGGTCCAAGACCTCAACAACTAGTGGTCCAAGACCTAAACAGCTAGTGGTCCAAGACATCAACAGCTAGTGGTCCAAGACCTCAACCACTAGTATTCCAAGACCTCAACAACTAGTGGTCCAAGACCTCAACAACTAGTGGTCCAAGACCTCAACAACTAGTGGTCCAAGACCTCATCAGCTAGTAGTCCAAGAATAGTTATCAGCCTCTTTAAGAATAAGAACTGAGCGTTTTCAATTATTTTGACAAAAACAACAATGTTTCCTCATGGCTGGTCAAATAATACAACAGAATCGTGTCCAGTATGGACAGTCCATATGAAGCTATACAATTGAAACTGAAATATGAATTTAAATTAATTTTCTCATTTTCATTAGATATATTTTAAGAATATCAAAAATTACTTACTCATATTTTGACTTAAAATGAGCTTCAGAATGGAAAGTGATCGTGGCATTATATTCTTATAGCTGAAGGTTCAAACAACAGAGGTGTTGGGTTCTATGAAATAAATCATTTGACGTATTACCCTTTCATGTTTTTGCTCGATGAAATCATCAACGAATTCATGGGAACGTTATTATACTTGAAACATATTTTACTGAAAGCGTCGTATCATTTTTTTTTTCAAAATCATAATCATATTGTTATTCCAATAAAACCAAAGCTAACTAGTACTAGTTAAGACTTAAAAGTGGTTAGCAACTAAATAATTTAAATGTGCAAGAAGACTTTATTTTAAACAGTGATGAGTATTATTTTGTTTTGATAGTATCTAGTTATGATAGGGGCCGGGCCGTCCATAAAGTACGTCACGCTATTTTTGACAATTTTTGACCCCCTCCCCCTTGTCACAAAGTGTCACAAATCTCGCCCCCCCCCCTAAAGTACGTCACATTTTCGAAAAAATTTTAATTAACAACAAATTAAAATTTAATCGAAAACTTAAAACACACTTCTTATTAAACTGCCTTAAAATACAAATTATATTAAAAGAACTATCAGATTATTAAATGACTTTAATAGTAGAATAACTAATTATCATCAGTTGTCATAGTTATTCTTGAAACAGTAACTCAATCATTTGAATTTGAAAAAAAAATTGCAAAAATTAGACTTGACAATTATATAATAAACATTATTTATCTCCTTCCTTTTCATTTACAATGGGTGAGGTCAACTTTTAGATAATCTTCCGATTATGCATTCTATTGACACGGGGTAATGAGTAGATTAGCGAAACTTGATCTCAGCCAGTGATTAAATAATACAAATGGAAACAAAACAATGTGACTATAAAAAAGGACTCGATTGACAAATTATGTGAGCAGCTCTTGTGCTATATTGAATATTATTATAGTGGGGCTGTCAATTATGTATAATTAAAACGAATATTCACTAGACATCATCCATCCATGGTGAAGTGAAGTGTTCATCTATAGTTTTCAAGTTTATGAGAATAATGATTATATTATACAAATATTACCTCTGAATCCTAAATATTTTGTGTTATAAAACAAATTCAAAATTTCTTGATCAGTGATATAATTATGCAGCAGACAACAAAGAAATAATAACACTTTCGATAAGGCTACACATAAAACAAGGCTTCGCAACAATATACTAGCGCTCCTAACTAGCATGAGGAATTGTGAACAACACATTGGAAAGATACGAATTTCATGCTATTTTGACTTAAAACTAACTCAAGTGTTTCACAAAATTTGTGAAAATTATTTTCTAAAACTGTTAAGTTTTACTAAAAAAATTATAAATTAAATTATAAATAAAATTAAAAATATATAAAATGTTGGTCTGACCCTCCTCCCCCTGTCACAAACTGTCACTTTCTTACACCCTTCCCCCTCCCCCCATTGGAGGGTGCCGTACTTTATGGACGGCCCCACAGTTCCCTCTCTGCTGATGAGGAAGGAGGAAAACGTAATCATCCAAATGCCAATGACAGCAGAACACATGGCCGGTTCAATAACGTTAAAATTAGGGGCCTGTTCTAAAATTTCCAAACGAAATTCTAAGGATTCCATCAGTCGCGTCAATTAATATACTTTTACTGACTCAGGGTTCAATGATATAACTCGGGTTGTGGAGTCTGAAAGTATTTCCAACACTATTCTTAGCTCCTAGAGTCTAGACAGAACAAAACATCTAGACTGCAGTTTAATTATGCAGTAAGTTAAAGTAATTTTCCCTAGATTGTGAGAAGCTCAAAGAACTACTCGGCACGTTATTTTTGTGTAAAAAAGAAAGGTGGCCTTCGTATTTTAAACGGTTTAACTAACAGCATAACGCAGTACATCGGAGGCATTGACTGAGATTCAAAGCAACAAAATAATGGTACCTGTGTTTTTTTATTATAAAAACAAATGTGTCTTACCCGGTCTTAGCCTCACACTAACAAATGATTCGTGCACACAACAGTATCCCAATATCCGACACGCGATTGTTCGCGCAGCCGAAGATGTATCCACCAAAGAACGTTCATTAGCCTTGCTTGTGACAACAATAAAAAATAAACACGTTGCGGGAATTCCCAAGCTGGTTTGTTACAATTCCATCTTACTAGCAAGGGGGCACAGAAACGGAGGAGGTGATGTCCTCATTGTTGAGCAAACAAAAATTGTATGCATCTGCATATGTGTCAATGGGACAACAATGAGAAATGAACAACAGGGATGAGATGAACCGAAAGGTCTCAAGCGAAGTGTGTTGTTGTAGATTCCCTGATTTCTGATGAAGCATTTGCTTGATTAAAAATATAAAAAAGGGGGAAAAATGAAAACGTTTGCCAACAGCCGACCGGGGGATGTGATTTACGATACTGTTGGGGTCAGGTAACAAGAGTTAAGGTATCGATCTTCTGAACACATTTGTAGCAATGACGGTGGTAGGATGAGGAGATGAGAGAACATGAAGTAGCTGAGATGACATGAGGGTGAGGGTATTGTGATGATAGGTATGAGAGAAACACATGTGTAACCAGTAGGAACGAATCTGATATATAAAATGGGTCATCAATAAGAGCGCAAGGTGTAGGTGAAAATAGGTGTGTTATTGTTTGGTATGGAAGTTGTAGGTAACAAAAAAAATGTCACCAAGAGAGACGAAAAGTGTAAAAAAGAAAAGCATGTCATCAGTAGGAATGGAAGGCGTAGTTGAAACATCATGCATAGGCGTTGTTAGGGGTTCGGGCGGTGCGGTACTCAACGGGTGGCGCCATCACAACGGGGGACGTCATCGCAACAGGTGACGTCATCACAACGGGGGACGTCATCGCAACAGGTGACGTCATCACAACAGGTGACGTCATCACAACAGGTGACGTCATTACAACGGGTGACGCCATCACAACGGGTGAGGCCATCACACGGGTGACGCCATCACAACAGGTGACGCTATCACAACAGGTGACGCCATTTTAATGGGTGACGCCATAACAACAGGTACGCTATCACAACAGGTGACGCCATTAAAATGGGTGACGCCATCACAACAGATGAGCTATCACATGGGTGACGCCATCACAACAGGTGGCGCCATCACAACAGGTGACGCCATCACAACAGGTGACGCCATCACAACAGGTGGCGCCATCACAACAGGTGGCGCCATCACAACAGGTGGCGCCATCACAACAGGTGGCGCCATCACAACAGGTGGTGCCATCACAACAGGTGGCGCCATCACAACAGGTGGCGCCATCACAACAGGTGGCGCCATCACAACAGGTGGCGCCATCACAACAGGTGGCGCCATCACAACGGGTGACGCCAGACGTATATTTTTTTTAAAGTTCACGTCATCTGGCACTGGCAGACTGAGAAGAGTTTCATTGGGGGAGTCGTGAGGGGTTGACTCCAACCCAAGTAATGCCACTAACATTACGTCATCAGGAGAAGCGAAAGGTGCAGAGGGCAAAACTTGTCAGCATTAAGAACGGAAAGTGTTGGTGACTAATGGGAAGGACAAGGAAGGTGTTGGTGGTTAATGGGAAGGACAAGGAAGGTGTTGGTGACTAATGGGAAGGACATGGAAGGTGTTGGTGGTTAATGGGAAGGACATGGAAGGTGTTGGTGACTAATGGGAAGGACATGGAAGGTGTTGGTGGTTAATGGGAAGGACAAGGAAGGTGTTGGTGACTAATGGGAAGGACAAGGAAGGTGTTGGTGACTAATGGGAAGGACAAGGAAGGTGTTGGTGACTAATGGGAAGGACATGGAAGGTGTTGGTGACTAATGGGAAGGACATGGAAGGTGTTGGTGACTAATGGGAAGGACATGGAAGGTGTTGGTGACTAGGCCAAGCAATTACCCGGGTAGTAAAATTGCGCTCGGGTACCCGTGAAAATGTTACTGCAATATCTTTGCCACCAGTGTTTGAACTGTTGCTCTTCTGTGTTCCAATTTAAGTTCGCGAAATCAAAGTAAAACTTTTGGTTTCAAATATATACTTTGAAATACTGGGAAATACGTCATAACATGAAAACACTTAAAAAGAAATAAGTGTTAAACGGAAATGAAACACGGTCCCTAGAAACTACAAAATATTTTGATACACTTTTTTCCCCAGGAACATGAAACAAAAATCATTTAGAACAAAAAGGTTTTAATTCTTTGAATTGTTCAAGTAAGTAAAAAAGAACACAACGCTGATACTACTATTAACTAGGGATGGCTAGGAATGACCTTGGCTTTGGCTTTGGAATACGCCGCACATCTTTGTTACCCATAGAGCGAGCCAATGTTGTTTTTCTAATCCACCCCCTCCCCCACTCACACGTGTCTCCACTCCAATCCCAACCATACTTTTAAAAAGTATTTCAATCGTTGAATAATTTTCACTATAATAACAAACATAAATGGTGGGAGTGGGTCCGTCCGCTCAGTAAGACACAAAATAGGACACAAGAGCGATAACTATGATAGACTAAAAATGATCTTGGCTTTGACTTTAAAATATGCCGCTCATCTTTGTTTCCGATTGAGACGCGTCACTTTCATTTATCTACCCCTCCACTAACGACTCCAATCCTATCCCCACCATACTTTAAAAGAAATAATCATCTACTATATTATGTTTTTTGGTGTTTGTTTTTTGGTTGCTTTTTAAAAAAAAAAACATTTTTCAATCATCGAACAATCTTCACTATATTACAAAAATAAATGCTGGGTCCACTAACTAGAGGCAAGTCCTGAAAAGTTTAGTTAATTAAAACAGTTTTCAGCTACAGCTACAAACTAGAAATAACACGCCCTGTCATCTTCATACGATTTGCGTTCCCCCGTCAAAAAATTACTTTAGCACCCCTCTGCTCAATATTTTTACAACACAGTAGTATTTCAATGTCATCATTTTCACATCGCTGACTCATTACATCAAAATTTCCATTTCCACAATAAACAAAGAAGTAAAAGTAGTAATAGTAGTAATATCGGGCATAATGACGAAAACTTTGAGGCATTTCGAACAGGTAACCCGGGAACCCGATCAAAATTTGGACGGGTACCCAGGCAGCATTTTTCAAAAACATTGACAGCCTTATTGGTGACAAATGGGAAGGACAAGGAAGGTGTTGGTGACAAATGGGAAGGACAAGGAAGGTGTTGGTGACAAATAGGAAGGACAAGGAAGGTGTTGGTGACAAATGGGAAGGACAAGGAAGGTTTGGTTGCAGAATCTTGTATTAAAGACTGTTTCGTGAAAACCTTTTGAAGCCTCTTCAAATTATTAACAGACTCCTGGCAATTCTATTTATTCTCCATTAGTTCGTTAAATTGTGCCCGAAATTAAAATGTTTTATTTGATAGTGTCTTCTTAAGTTGTACTCCTTAAAGACGCTCAAACACTCACGGCACAGCAAGCAGGCAGCTTCCAAAAATTGGTCAGGAATTATTTACTGGTCATATTGTCATTAAAATCACGACATTGGACCTCATTCTTTTTTCTTACAGAAATCATCGTTAAATCCCGCGTCTGTTCGCTTTTAAATTACATGTTTTACTAAACAGCCCATATGTAATTCGTAAACAATGTCCACTTCCGGTTGAACTGAAGTGCAGCTTCGAATAAGGATGTTAACAATTAATGGCTAATGATCATTAATCAATGCTGAAGCCCTAAAACCTATTTAGTATTCCCAGATATGAATCAAATACTTGGGATAAAATTTAAAGAATATAGTAAAAGTACCATCGAGAAAATATCGTAGCATGTTCATACCTACGGGCCGGAAAGTATACTCTGGTGGGTCACATGCTGCCCGCGGGCCGTAGTTTTCCCCACCCTTGGATTAAGTGACATTATTTATTGACATTTTTAAAAATACAAATAAATAGAACTTTATTCGATTACATTTTATAATTTCCTTCTCTTGAAGAAAAAATCCAAGACCAGCAGCGTCCACTCTAAAATAGGGGCGATAGGTCGGGTCAGAAATCAGCCGTTATTTTCAAACATTTTCCAGGACTTTCACATGTTAAAATCGGTGTTTTGTTGATTAATCATTTTGCTGCGTGTTTGCTGCAAGATGGTGACAGCAGAATGTTACAATGTTATTATTATATGTTTCAAATTGTAGCCAAACCAACAACGTGTCTTTCAAGTACAAATTGTAGTGTTTGGAAACAGAAAATACCTCATATGACCTGTACAAAATGCAAACTGGACAAGTGCATTACAATTTTCTTATTAATAATTGTTAATATTATAGACTATGTGAGTCGTAACTCAGTCTTGAAAATTTATCATTCCTGAAAATAGGTCAGGTTGATAATTTCACAGTAAATTATATAGCGGTCAGTCAACTGCTAAGAGTAACAAAGAAAAAGAAACAAATAAATTCAAAATATTTCATTCATGGAAAAGAACTAACCCAAACTAAAGATGCGAAATACTTAGGAGTCATAATAAATGAGAAACTATCTTGAAATGCCCATGTCATTGAAGTTATTAAAAAATCAAACAAAACCTTAGGCTTTATAAAAAGAAACTTTTACAAATGTAACAAAGATATAAAACTAAAATGCTACCTCACCCTGGTGAGACCTATACTAGAATATGCATCTTCTGTATGGGACCCATCCACCAAAGAAAATATTGATAAGTTAGAACAAATCCAAAAAAGAGCTGCCAGATTCATTACTGGAGAATATTTAAAACTGACAAGAGTAACACCATTAGTTAAATCATTAAACCTTGAAACACTAGAGGATAGAAGAACCAAGAGTAAATTAGTAATTATACATAAGGCAATTAATTCTAATTTAGAAATACAACACAAAGATAACCTAATACAACCCTCAAATAGGCATAAAGTTAAAAACACCTTTCTTATTCCATATGCAAGAACAAACACATACAAGTTTTCTTTCTTTCCGTCCGGTATTCGGGCGTGGAATGGGTTGCCTGAAGAAACCAGGAAAGCCACCACTTTATCATCTTTAAAAACTCTAGTAAGAATACAGGACTAAACACAAACCATAGAAATACGTAGGACGCAATAATCTTCTGTACAGAAGGAGCGTCTGTAACATATAAGATAAGATAAGATAAGATAAGATAAGACCTTGTCATAATATTAATAAAAATATTGGGGCTATTTATATCTTTTTTAAGGAAAATTTTCATAAATTTGAATGAAGATAAGAGTCTATATATAATTTTGGCATATTGAGAAAGATGGGTCTTATCAGCTATTGGTTAATTTTTCGTTACTTTAATACAGCTTATTTGACTTGAAACAGAAAAAACAGTTTCGTAATTTTACTTCACTAACAATTTTGGGAACAAAAAACAGGCTAGAGACATTTTTAAAATTTAAATATAAGTAGATCTAGTTCAATTTAGTAAAAACAATGTTTAATTTTGTGCATTATTTTCCATGTAAAACAACTTATTTTAAAGTTTACACTTTAATTTTTTTTTTTTTATATAATGGCGAAGTTAGTACGTAAATAATGCAAACTTTTGTTAATTATTAATATTTAATTATTGATCAATAAATCGACCACATTATTTAAAATGTTGTCCTTCATTTTAATCGTTATTTATCGATTAAAATAAGTTACATCAATTAAAAAAAAATAACCGATAATCGAGAAATGAATCGTTAATCTCCGCAGCCCTATCGGGAAACTTTTTTTTTGTCTGTATTTATGCTTCAAAGCATTGCTCCACTAAAATGTATTCTAAAAATAGAACATTACTCATTGAGCTATGTAATAAATAATTAAGCGAAGTATAGGTGGGTGGGGAAACATTTTTACCATTACATGCCATATTTATGTAAGTAGTAATAAAAGAGACCGCATAAAATAATATACCTATAAATACACATAAAAATACAATATACTTTTTTTAAAGGCAAAAAGAAAGTTACTGAGGTCGCAGGTCCACGCCGCATCCCCCCCCCCCATGAGGCAACACATATTCCATTCAAAAAATATTACCAATAATTATGCTTTTAGTTTGTATTAATAGATAATTGATTTTTTAAACAAATAAATGGTATATATTAGTAAGTAAACATATTTATACATTTACATTACTAACTTTCTTAGCAGAAAAATCTTGTAATATGCTGTTAAAATTTAAATTATTTGTTACATCTTGTTTTATGGATAATATTGCAAGAATTTATGGTCTCAAATCAATCATTTTGGAACGAAGACATTTTTATCAACTTCAGTTTGGAGAAGCACCTTTTCCCAACTAGCAACATTGATAGCAATTGTTGAGGAAATTCTTAGCAAAATTACAATTTTTCTGTTGGATACATACTTTTCCAATCTATACTGTTGAATAAATTTTAATAGATATAAAGGTCTTTCCCCTCGTTTTTCTAACGTAACGCCTCTTCTAATAGTGTAGGCAGTGTGTAGGTACAGGTATAAAAACCGGGATCCTTTTTCTTTCAATATAGAAATTTTCTTTACCAATGTCAAAACAGTAGATCTAATTTATTTGGTGTGCAAATTATTTTATTTTAGTAGGTTACATGGTATTATATGGTATTATATACTAATATTTTCTAACAAGAGTAACAAAGAAAAAGAAACAAATAAATTCAAAATACTTCATCCATGGAAAAGAAATAACCCAAACTAAAGATGCAAAATACTTAGGAGTCATAATAAATGAGAAACTATCTTGGAATCCCCATGTAAATGAAGTTATTAAAAAATCTAACAAAACCTTAGGCTTTATAAAAAGAAACTTTTACAAATGTAACAAAGATATAAAACTAAAATGCTACCTCAACCTGGTGAGACCTATACTAGAATATGCATCTTCTGTATGGGACCCATCCACCAAAGAAAATATTGATAAGTTAGAACAAATCCAAAAAAGAGCTGCCAGAATCATTACTGGAGAATATTCAAAACTGACAAGAGTAACACCATTAGTTAAATCATTAAACCTTGAAATACTAGAGGATAGAAGAACCAAGAGTAAATTAGTAATTATACATAAGACAATTAATTCTGATTTGGAAATACAACACAAAGATAACTTAATACAACCCTCAAATAGACATAAAGATAAAAACACCTTTCTTGTTCCATATGCAAGGACAAACACATACACGTTTTCTTTCTTTCCATCCGGTATTCGGGCGTGGAATGGGTTGGCTTAGGAAACCAGGAAAGCCAACACTTTATCATCTTTTAAAACTCTAGTAAGAATACAGGACTAAACAGAAACCATAGAAATACGTAGGACGCAATAATCTTCTGTACAGAAGGAGCGTCTGTAACATATAAGATAAGATAAGGATATGCACCCGATCAAAGCGTTCTTTTATTTTCTTTTAAATTATATCCATTGATAAAAAACAATCCCCGTTGCACTGCTTGTTCCAAAGAGATAACTATGTCTTCTAAATTTTCAACAC
Organism: Radix auricularia; assembly: GCA_002072015.1. Taxonomy (NCBI): domain Eukaryota; kingdom Metazoa; phylum Mollusca; class Gastropoda; family Lymnaeidae; genus Radix; species Radix auricularia. Next base: position 225,521 of record MUZC01000812.1, on the reverse strand, counting down.
TCATATTTCTTCACAAATTGTTTTGGCTGATATAACAGCGTTTTGTACTAGCATATCATTTTGTTCCATGAAATGGGTTTATATTAATTTTTTTAAAAACTAACTAAATTGAGTAGTGTTGTTTTAGTCCCAGGTCCTATTCTAGTTTCAGTTTTTATTTCTTTTTTTCTGTAATAATTTTAGTTTTAGTCTAGTTTTAGTTTTAGGCCCAATTTTAGTTTTCGTTTTAGTTTTCGTCGACTAAAACTAAAACACCAGAGTTTTAGTTTTTGTCTTATTCATTTTAGTTTCCCTTTTAGTTTTAGTCTTGTCAACACCTATAAATAATAACATCATTGTTCATGACCAATTGTTGAAACAGATTGAAGCATATATAGTAGTCACAGAGATGACAGCACAGTGTACTAAAACTGAGTCCATTCACTCCATTATCACATTATAAATCACACTATCACATTATGTTATGTGGCAGTGCAATGACTCAATTTTTGACTATGTTGTAGACTAGCAGACTTGCAGTGTATGTACAAAAAAACAACAACTAAAAACGTAATAACAATAAGAAACCAAAAACGTAAGTCAAAATTAAAACAAACGTTGTTTCATTCTAAGAACTAGAACTCTGAACTAACTAAACTAAGTAACAACAGTTCACTTGAAGAGCGAAGACTAAACGTCAAAACCAATGACTGTTCAGCTTGAGAAAGACGTTTTTCTAAGTTTTTTATTAGTCCTGTTTCTTTTCCCAGTTGTCAAATCACCTCAATGAGAAAAAATGCTCTCCAAGAAAGCCTCCGAAGCTGGTGCATTCAATATACTAGAGCCAATGTTGCAAGCAACGGAAACGTTTTTTTTTTTAGCTTAAACCATTTTTATCCTCACTGACTGCTGTGGCAGCTTCTTGATAGTGCAACAAATAATCTTCCAGTTCGTCTTCAGGCCCACGAACTGCAGATATAATATTAGTGATGGGTGCGTTGTTCGCAATGTGTTGCGTAAGGGATTTGATGCGCTTGAGAGGTCCAGATGTAGTCAGGGCTGTTGAACAAACGCTATCAGCAGACGCAGTTGCAGTGTTATTTCGATTAGGAATAGGCTGACCAGCAGCTGAAATCACTTGACCAAGCTGTGCACTTACTGTGGCTGCTGCTGCTGAAGCAGTTTCTTCTTGCAACACAAACTGTTTTGCTGCATTTAGAAGGTGCTCTTTTCCTGAAATGAACAGTGCTGGCACAGTTGTAGGATCAAGCAGCAGAAGGTATAGGTTCAAAAATATTAGACTCTGGTACCAACGCAAACTCAAATCGTCGCCTCAAGCCATCCAAAAATATGTGACTGATAGCTCTTTTAGTGATGCGTCCAGAGCTTGATCGGACTGTGCCTCAAGAAGATGATATTCTATGTCCATAAGCCATAAGTGCTGGAATTACTGATGACATAACAACTTTATCGCCTTCGAGTAAACCTCGCATATTTAATGATATTTACTATTTTAAAAAAACAATTATTTAAAATTTAAAAAAAAACTAGAATATGACTATTTTTAAATAAAAAAACCTAGAAACTTAGACGAGGTAAAAAACAAAAAAAACAACCTAGATCTGGGTTGAAAAACCTAGCGCTGGCAGCATTAATTATCGCCCTGTTGATGCGCATGCGCGATCATCAAAGAAATTAGATATGTCCTAGATTACAATTCATAATAATTTCGTAAAATAGTTGGTTCGCCCGCAGTACCGGAAAAGAACGATAAATGGGGATTTTAGTTTTTATTTCGTTGAGGAGTTTTAGTTTCAGTTTTTATTTAGTCTTTTGTCTACCAGATTTAGTTTTCGTCTAGTTTTAGTCTTGCTGCTAATTTTAGTTTTAGTTTTAGTTCTCGTTGACGAAAAAGTCAACATTTTCGTCAACGAAGGTTTTAGTTTTAGTTTTCGTCGACGAAAACAACACTATGGAATGGCTTGCATTATTTCGTTTTTTTTAAATATAAAAAATTAAATTACAATAATTTTAAAAAAAGAAAACCAAGTATTTCTCCACGCCCGTGCATTTTGTCAGCGGGGCGCTACTGTATAATAATAATTAAACAAGTTTTTGACTCTCATAATGAGTTTAATTCGTTCCAAAGTCTAACTAGTTAAGCGAAACACTCGTTATTCGAAACAATTTTTCCCACACAAATCAATGTAACTTACGATAATCCGTTCCATGCTAAAAAAAAAACTATCCCCCCCCCCC
>MUZC01000812.1:209827-223123 GCA_002072015.1 Radix auricularia | reverse complement strand
TTTGAAAAAGGTAAACAAAAACATGAATTTATGACAAACAATTATTCCTTTTGAACTAGAAAACTTTACAAAGACATTTATTTGACGAAAATGTGTCGTAACCGTTTCGTAGACATTCTTGACACTTAGAAGCATCCATCTCCTTCATTGTTCTTGTGAATAGTGCAGGTCGTCGATGTTGGCCGATTGCAGTTGCGCGCTAGATTAGCCACTCTGTTCTCGCTTTTCACAGGTTTTACGTTTCATTTCAACAGGTTTTTCCCCTCTTATGATTGTCTCCTTGTTTGTTTGTTGTTTTGTTGTTGTTTTTTTCGAAGACATTTTAGCACAGATTAATACACTTCACACATATAAAATGTGTTTTTTAAAAAGCGGTTTATCCCACACGAAAATGATACGCTAACTTACTAACAGACCAAGTGCTTAACAGAGAATAATACATCGGGGTGGAAGTGCTGGCTCACAAATGAATTCCCTGGAAAAAAAGGGACGTTCCCTTTCAGCGTCAATCGTTTTGCTAATCTTCACTCGTTAAGAGATCAAGTTTTTCCACACATTTTTTTTCTCGTTATGAGAGGTTTGACTATGAGACATAAATAAAAGTATTGATAATTTTCAATATAATGCGCACCGCGCACCCATGTGACATCAAGGGCTGGGATGAACCTCCAGTGTCCCGTGGAGGTCAACTATAGCAGACGGCTACACATGTTACTTAGAGATAAACTAAAAATTCATTAATTTAATAAAGTACATTCGATTGATCTGAAATTTTATGCAATGCATTGTTTGGTGACACAAGTCTATGTGAGTGCCTAATTTCAGCTGGATAGGATCACGGTAAATGGGTCATTTTTTACTTTTGTTTTTCCGCGGGCGGGACCACGACAAGACGGTGAAGTTAATGTAAAGGATTTAAAAATAACAAAACTCTTTTTTATCAAATCTTCTTGACTCTAAATTTTAAGGCTTTTTAAAAAAATATCTAATTTGGTACTTATTAAACGTGCACCCGATAATTTGCATCGCCCGAGTACCTGCTAATACAGTGACAATACTGTACACCTAGAGTCTATCCGAGCTTCTCAATCGGTGTTATACTCAGGGCATACCAGTAATTATAAATAGCAACGGTTTCGGGAGAAATTGAGAATATTTCGCTTTTTTCCCAGCCACTGGTGGGGACCGGACCTTCATTTTTATGATACATGTACTACCATCCCATTTGTTAATGTTGAGGGGATCCCCCCCCCCCACATACACCCTCTCCGCGCAACTGGATATTTCATACATAATTGCATAGGGTGCTGACTTGATATTCAGCTCGAATTTCAGTGTCTGTGGTTGATAAATATTAGTTTGATCTGGGTCACTTTAACTGCAGGGGGCAAGGCTGGTACAGGTGGGCATTTGAGAACTAATCACTTTTTTTTTTAACTTCTTTTAGGGGTGTTGACAAAAAAGCATCAGCCATCAAGATAAGGAGATAACCAGTTACTATCCCAAGACAATTGAACCGTAAATTGTGTCATTAAATATGCAGTGATTCATTTGGTGTTTTCTTTGCTTTGTTCACAGCTTTGGTCGACGAAGTCCAAATTGTGTCAGAAGGACCAGCGAGTGCCTCACGCTAGAAGCCTCCGAGATGATTGTGGTAAGTTAATATATGGTTGTCAGCTCTGTGTATATATCCAACCAAGATATGGTTATTCCCTGGGTGAGACTCGACTGTCATTCTTGAAAGTCTACTGTACTTCTTGAAAGTCTACTGTCCTTCTTGAAACTCTACTGTCCTTCTTGAAACTCTACTGTCCTTCTTGAAACTCTACTGTCCTTCTTGAAACTCTACTGTCCTTCTTGAAACTCTACTATCCTTCTTGAAACTCTACCCTTCTTGTAAGTCTACTGTCTTTCTTGAAACTCTACTGTTCTTTATGAAAATCTACTGTCCTTCTTGAAAGTCTACAGTCCTTCTTGAAACTCTACTGTCCATCTTGAAAGTCTACTTTCCTTCTTGAAAGTCTATTAACCTTCATGAAAGTCTACTATCCTTCTTGAAACTCTACCCTTCTTGTAAGTCTACTGTCTTTCTTGAAACTCTACTGTTCTTTATGAAAATCTACTGTCCTTCTTGAAAGTCTACAGTCCTTCTTGAAACTCTACTGTCCATCTTGAAAGTCCACTTTCCTGCTTGAGAGTCTACTATCCTTATTGAAAGTCTACTGTTCTTATTGAACGTCTACTGCCAGTCTTGAAAGTCTACTGTCCTTCTTTGAAACTCTACTATCCTTCTTGAAAGTTGTCTGTCCTTCATGAAACTCTACTGTCCTTTAAAGTTGACTGTCCTTCCTGAAAGTAGTATTCTTAAATCTCCATACTATTTAAAGGTTTATTGCTTGCTCCTGAAACTCCGGAAAAGGGACATTTTTTTTTTTTTAAATATGTGTATTTATTGCTAATACCGTGACAATACTGCACACCAATAATTATGCTACTCAATGAGTCAATGGTGCTAATACTATGACAGCACTGCACGCCCATAAGTTAAGTTACTCATTGATTGAACTTAATGATATGTTTGATGGTGTTTTTTTTATTTTCCATTTACTATCAAGATCTATTCCCGAGTATATCAGCTTTTTTCATCAAGTTTTATGTATTGAACTTTTTTTTATTCAGTTCAGTAAAAGTTGTATCTAGCAGGAAAAGGTATTTCCCTTTTTTAAATATATATATATAAATTTGAATTTTAATGACTGATGGAGGAATGGCCCACTTTAGTTAGTTTCTCTTCCCCAAGCCACCACTAAAGCTTATCTATAAAAGTTTCAAAAGCTTTGCCTTTGTGACACTTGAAATCAGCTTTCTAGCTAAATGAGTTCTTATTTCCTTTCCAAGCCTTGATGTTAGTGTTTCTGTGCCTGGACCTCACACATAAAACCAGCACACAGCCCGTCCCACTGAAGCAGCACTCACTGTGTGGCTACTTCAATATAAGAATTGTCACCGCCCTCTCGATTCTAGTGACCATCTTGTATTATAGTTCACTGATTTTCTTTTACTATATCTCTGACACTGGGGTCACCAAGTCTCATACATTGTATCCACTCTTGAGTGATAAACTGTGACTACCAAATTGAACTGCCTGTTTATGCTATGTATACACTGTGTCCACCATATCTCATACACTGTGTCCACCATATCTCATACTCTGTGTCCATCACAACTCATACACTGTGTCCACCATATCTCATAGACTGTGTCCACCATATCTCATACACTGTGTCCACCATATCTCATACACTGAGTCCACCATATCTCATACTCTGTGTCCACCATATCTCATACACTGTGTCCCCCACATCTCATACACTGTCCGCCATATCTCATACACTGTCCGCCATATCTCATACACTGTGTCCCCCATATCTCATACACTGTGTCCCCCACATCTCATACACTGTGTCCCCCATATCTCATACACTGTCCGCCATATCTCATACACTGTCCGCCATATCTCATACACTGTCCGCCATATCTCATACACTGTGTCCCCCATATCTCATACACTGTCCGCCATATCTCATACACTGTCCCCCACATCTCATACACTGTCCGCCATATCTCATGCACTGTCCGCCATATCTCATGCACTGTCCGCCATATCTCATACACTGTCCACCATATCTCATACACTGTGTCCCCCATATCTCATACACTGTCCGCCATATCTCATACACTGTCCGCCATATCTCATACACTGTCCGCCATATCTCATACACTGTCCGCCATATCTCATGCTCTCTATACACCATATCACCATATCTCATGAGCATGACGAATGACCCCCGCTGGGGGTCGAAAGATTGGGCTGAAAAGATATAAAAGGTGTAGGGGGGGGGGTTGTGGCAACAATGCTTCTAGCGTTCACAAAATAACTTGATTCGTAGTGTAGTGGTGGTTATCACGTCTACCTTGCACGCGGAAAGTCCTAAATGACCACATGGAACAATTTTAAAACAAAATTAAATGCTTTTTCTGCCTGTTCTTTTCCTCATTTTTTTTCCACAAAAAAAACTAACCCTAGAGTCGTAAAATCACAGTTTATGGTTGACAAGGGCTGATAGTATGGCAGTAAAGGGTGGGGGGAAGGCAAAAACAACCGCTTTGCACATGTCTCCACGTTTACTCGCTTTTTTAAAATCCCTTATATTAGCTTCATCGTTTCTCTCTCTCTCTCTCTCTCTTTCTCTCTCTCTCTCTCTCTCTCTCTCCTCTCTCTCTTTCTCTCTCTCTCTCTGTTGGTCCGGCGGAAAAACAAAAGTAAAAAATGACCCACTTCCCGTAATGTTATTGAGCTGAAATTTTGCACATAGACTTGTGTCACCTAACAATGTATCGTATCAAAATTCCAGATCGATCGAAGTTATCGTAATTAAATTAATGCATTTTTAGTTTATCTCTATATAACTGTACGTTAGCCGTCTATTCTTGACATCCACGTGTTTGCTGGAGTTAAGTCCAGCCATTGGTGACCACACCCCCAACCCCTCCCCGTTTTACAGCAAGGGCAGTTCAGTCATGCTCAGTCTGTAAATGTTTGTCGCGCGGTGCGTATTATATTGAACATAATCAATACTTTTAGTTCTGTCTCATATATATGGGATTTATAGTCCAAAACTTTGATTTTACGGCTTTTTTAAATTTCATTACTTCGTCCTGCTGTTTGTGTCCGTTCTCTCACCCCCACCCCCGTTCTTTGCACTATCTATGATGAGCAAGACTGCGGCGTACACTACGCCGCGGGTCATCTTGTTGTATTTAATTCATTCAAAGATAAATTTGAAAAGAAAGTTAGGTGTAGGGGAGGGGGGGCGCTTACAGCTCGTTGATCCTTTCTGTCATCCTCCCATTAAACACACCTCCCATGGCTGGTGTGTCATCGCCTTCAGCAAGAAAGAAAGAAAGCAACGAAAATCTTATAAACAATTGTTCCTGAAATTTCCTATTGTAAGCCAACGCATACACACAGTTATCATTGGATTGTAGTAGTAGCGGCAGTGAAAGCAACTCATCTTGAATCATTACCATTCCTAGAATCCATGTGGTCATAAAGATAGTTGGTATATGTGAAAATTTTTCTTTTAACCATGTTTGGCCCCAACGTGATTCACAACACTTGAGCTTTGAGCACTGGGAATGGTGACTTCAAGTGTGTTGTCATTTAGTTTCAAATGTGGTGGTCTGTATCTCAAGCAGTGTCATCTTGGATTTGAATGTCTTGGTTTTAATTGGAGAACTCAACAAACATTGATTTAAATTGTGCCCAGCCAGTTGGATTTGAAAACTGGAAGAACGTATGAGGAAATATCATTGTTTACAGGGACAGGATGCTCGGACCTAAGAATAAGGAATAAAGAGGGGCTTTAAATAGACAGCACATCTACTTTAGTCATCAAATATTCAGATCTAATGGTGAAGGTGTGCCCTGTGCATTAGGTGGTGGTGAGGATATAGTGGAGGGTTGGGGGGGGCGTGTGTTTGGAATCTGTGTCAGGTGGAATGTGACAAACTTTGGTGGTATAGGTCTTGTTTACACTATTACATGAAGTGCGGAGGTTAACATGTGTTATATTTCTATGTCAATGGTAGTGGTTCATTGACGCTCTGTGTGATTTACACTATTACCCGTGTCAAGTCAAATTTGTGCTAGAGTTATTTTCTATTTCATTCTTATTGTTGTGGTGTAGATTTTTCTGGTTAATATGTGACGCAGTGGTTATAAATCTGGTGTTTTAGGATGTTTGCACTGAGAAAAATTACGATGTGATATATTTCAACAGCTTTAACAAGTTTGTATTAAAAATGAACAAGCTTTGCTTTACCATTCCAAACCTTGCCCTTGAGCATCCTGTGTGTACAATTTTTCTTTATATACGGGATGGGAAAGTTAATGTAGTTGATATCTAATCTATAATTGATTAGGATGACAAGCTTAATGCAGTTAATATGTAAATTTATTCTGAAACTTGTGCATCCACCTCTAGAAATATTTAACCCTTGTTCAGGGAATCTTAGTGGAAAGACATTTTAATAAAGATTTTTTAAACAAAATTTTAAAAATTCACCCCTAAGTAGAGAATATTCATTATAGTTGCCTCACATGTTCAAGTATTTAGTATGAAAATGTAGCAATCAGGAGGGTTAAGAGTTCCAAGGATTTGGTTTATATTATGGCTGAAATTCTTTGAGCCTTTTTCCCCCTGATAGCCATAGCCATTTTCAACATGTCTGTCTGAATTGAATTCTTTCAGAGAGGCAATGCTGTATGACATTAGATTCACTTAATTTATAAGGTGTTCATCAATCCTGCTTCTGTCAGTTGTCATCCTGTTCTTGAGACCTCATGCACTAATAGCCTTATTTCTATTAATTTTTAAGCAATAATCAAAGATATTTGTTTTCTTGGAAGTTTCGGGTCATGAAATAAATTCAGATTTTGTCTTGGAATTATGTTCTCCACACCAGTAGTTCATTAATTTGTATTTACAAGCTACAATTGTTTATTTCTAAAGCTCAATATATTAAGCTGTTAGGATTCATATTAGTACCATTATTATTATTTTCATTATTTTGTTCTTCACAATTGTTGGATGTAGCTATTTATCCAAATTTGTATAACTATGACTTGAACTTATAATACAATGCAGTCAAGCAATAAATTCTGACAGGATGGATTAAAATGAGACTGAGTCCAAAAGGATTACAATTGTCTACGATTATTTTGAGCACCATTAAAATGGATAGGCAATATCTGGATGTAGCAGAGCAGCTAGGCTGGAACATTCCGATGTTTGAGTTTGTTGTTTTAACCAGACAGCAGGTAATTTAAATGATCAGATGATACATTTGTATAGGCTTGCTGTTCCTGCAATGACATTCTACAATAGTCTTGATTTTGTTGATAAAGATTTCTTTTATGTTTTTTCAGCTTTTTAAACGTAATCCATAATTAACATTGAAGCTGATTTTGACATAATGTAGTCATTCTTTGCCCAGCAATCAACAATTAAAATTCTGAATTTCTTATAAACTCATAGACTATAAAGTACATCTCATTACTGAAGAAACCATGTTTAATATGTATGGATGTCATTCCCCTCATGTTCAATCTCCACTGAAAAAACCATGGAAATACAACACAAAAAGAATATAATACAACCCTTAGTGAGATATAGGGATAAAAACACTTTCTTATTCCATATGCAAGAACAAACACATAGAAAGTATCGTTCTTCCTGTCTGGAATTTGAACATGAAATGAGTTGCCTGATGAAATCAGGAAAACCAACACTTTAGCAACATTTAAAACTGTAATAAAAATGCAAGTCTAGACATAAACTATTTATAAGGGTGGGACGCAATTATCTTCTGTATAGAGGGAGCGTCTGTAATAGGTAAGATGTTTAAATGTATGGATGTCTTTCCATTTATGTTCAATAACCACTGTCAAAGTTTCCAGTATATACATTTCATTCCCCTGGTTTTGAATCACCACTGGTGAGAACATTTTTATAATGTCTATAACAGTGGTTGGCGATTTGTTCTACATAAAAATTGAATATTTTGGGATATCGGGCAAAAAAGTTTGCCGATGCCTGGTCTGTAATGTCAATATTTTCTAACCTTTGCTTTCCATAGATTGACTACCCAGATGCTGCCGCCATGAAGGCCAGTAACTCCAGGGCCGTTGTTTCAGCCTCACACATAGAACTTTTGTTGAATGATGGACAGCCTCATGACCGGCCCATGAGAAGGATGAATTCAGACAGTGTTATAGAACAGGTATCACTTCAAAGTCCTGCACATTTCAGTTATTAACATAAGATTTAGGTCTCAGGATTTAACATAAATTTGCTTTTGTAACTGGATCTGCTGTCTCTTCTGAAAGATTCTTATGTGGTAGTTGTTTCTACTGTTAGATTCATACAATGAATTGACAAAGCACATTACACCAGGCATTAGCATGTGCACATGACCTGCCATCCTCCTCTATCCTACATAAAGAGTTTAAGATTCTTATAGGTTACCCAGAAAAGGCTTCTAGCCCTCCACCCCTCTCTGTAAGAGACTAAGTGCTCACTAGGGGAGACCTAGTAAATTATTATCACTAAAACAAATTCTGTTGAAAAACCATAGAGATTGTCGATTATGTTACTTATTCTGTTCACTTACCCCTTGCGCTACTATCTATAAATTGTTCTTTCAGCTCATTCCCATATTTCTGAACCAATTTTACTCAGAATTTTTAGAGAACGAATTGTGTTTATTGCAAGGTCACATCCAGTGGACCAAATAAAACTTGTCAATTTTTAAAAACAACATTTTTGGTTGCATGCTTAAAATTCAATAATAAATTAGTGTAAGCCAAACAGGTCGATATTTATTTAAACAACACAATGTCTGTATTCAGCAGCTCTCAGAAGACCTGGCTTGTGGTCATCCCATTCTTAACGCCGGTGAGCACTTTGTACCCCATGGCAATAAACGCTTTTCACGGGCTAGTGATACGTCAAGTGCATACTCTGGTTCTGATGTGATGCACAATTCGTTAGATGACCATGACGATCTCAGCGGCATGAACGAGAGCAATGTTGACTCTGATGATGAGGAGGGCTATGCCGAGTCAGCAGAGGTAAGTCACAGGGCATAGTTTCAGAGACTTTGCCTCTTGTATTTATGATCTTGACATTTCTGACAGAAGAATTAATTTAGATGGTGGATTTTAAATATTAAAAAGAATGGATGTTTCTAACATTAATAAGAAATTTGGTATATTTACTGGAAAGAATATAGGTTATTTTTTAATTAGACTAGCTCCAGAATCTAAGTGTCTCATATTTATAATTTGAATCCTCCATGTGTTTTGTTTCAGGTCTAATTTATCATTCAGAAAAGTATAACAAAATTATACTGTTGATAAATTTTTTAATGAACTTTGTGTCAGTCTTGGTATAAAATATTTTGGTATTGGCATTTTGTTTTATATTATCCATCTTCAGTCCACCTCCATTCGAGACGCTGAGCGTGACTGTCTAGAGAAGGAACCATCAGAGCGAACAGAAGAAGATATTGAGATATTATTAAATTTTACACAGCATTTAAAGGTGACTGAACTTAATTGTTGGGATTCTAAACTTTATCCCTGTAAAGTTAACTTAAATGTTGATGCAGTTATAAGTTATACCTGACCGAATCTCGAGAGTTAAGTTGATTGATTTTTTTTTTAGAAGTACCCCAAATCAATGTTAACGTTTAATCTCAAGTTGTTGTTTTTTCAAATGGTTACAGGCATTCTCCAACATGACAGAACACACACGCAGGCTCTTGTGTGAGGTCATGGTGTTTGCCATTGTACCCAAAGAAGGAACCATTGTCATGAAGGACGAGGAAGAGCTGGACTCTTGGTCCGTCATTCTCAATGGGGAGGTGGAGATCACACGACCTAATGGTGTCAAAGAACGTCTTCAGATGGGCGACAGGTGCGGCTTATTTTTTAAGTCTCCTGGCAATAAATTTCTACATGGGGAAATTTGTTTAAATTAACAACAAAATTAAAGTAGGAAATTTGAAAGTTTGGCTGATTTGTAGTCTGAAGTAATCACATTTTAATGCATTTTGATAACAAGGTTAATAGAGAGATGTAAGTATTTCAAAGGGTTCCCACGCTAGAATATAAAGGTTTGATGTATAAAGCAGGAGGGAAAAGGGTAGTAGCTAAATCCACTACCTACTAATGTCTTCTCTGCCTAAACTAGTCTGAAGTTTTAATAGATTGGATCATCATAATGAGAGCAAAACCTTTTTTTTTTCTATATTTCTTTCAGCTTCGGAATAAGCCCAACAATGGAAAAGCTTTATCATCAAGGTGTTATGAAAACAATTGTCAATGACTGCCAGTTTGTGTGTATAGCTCAGTCGAGCTACTATAAAATATTGCATCAGGTACTTAACTGTCATTGACCATCCTACTTTCATGTTCATAATGGTTTCACATTGCAGACTGCTGCTAGTTAGGTTTTCAAAACTGTATGAGATGGAAAAAATGTTTATTAGGAAGGAGCTGTTATAAATTATTACATTACTAGTTTTTAAAGTTTTTTCATTAAAAAAAAAAAGACAGAAAAGAAAGGAACCTTTTTAAAAGAAGTTAAGTTATTTATTTTCCATAGAAAAATAATCAAAGGCAATAAATTTTGAATGAAATTGAAAACACCTGCGAAATTCAAATGCTTGCTAAATAGTTTCCACAGCGGGACATCAAAGGAGAAAATTTTGTCCACTCAATGTATTGTTGTAATTAACATAAAAATGACTTTTACTGACATGTTATTGGTGACCTGAATTCTTCTTTTAATGTAAAGGGAGAAGAGAACATCAAGAAACATGAGGTGGAGGGGAGGGTTGTGATGGTGACAGAGCACAGAGAGCTGGATGGAGGAAACAGAAAAGGTCATATTGTCATAAGGGTATGTTTGGGGTTTTTTTTTTACAAAAACTTTTACAAATATATTAACGTTTAATGCCCCAAAGTGCCGTAATGCACGCCTTGTCTCTAACCCCAAAGCGCGCCTCGATAGAGCCTCTCTTTAGTAATCAAATCATAGAAAGTAGCAACTCTTTATTTAGTGAGAGAAGCAATAGACAACTTCCGAAAATGGCCGCTAGTGTTATCGCTCGATTTGTAAAGTTTTGTGGAATTTGTGTTACTTTTTTTGTTTTTCTTTTTTTTTTGTTTTGTGGATTTGATTTTGCTATACTTGTAAAATGCCTGTAAAATTAATAGTTCTACACTACAGGTAAGAATAGTATAAAACTCAAGATGGTCAAGATTCTTATCCTTAAAGATAAAGTCAGTATGACAATAATAATATAAATACATTTTCCGCAATTTTTAAAAATTCCTAAAATTCCAATAAACGGGAAATCCTTACAAGACTGAGGCGGAAGTTTACAGAAAACCTTATAGGGCTTTAAACGTTAAGCTATTTTTATGTTTTCTAATTACTTTTGGCGGCTGGATAGGGTAGTCAATAGTCACTCGTCTCACAAACTGAGGGGCATGAGATAGAGCCCTCACAAAGCCACAATAAAAATGATGAATAACTAACACTAAGAAAGTCCTCCGCTGACCTGGAAGGTACTTTGGGCAACCATCAAGGTCTACCAAGCCCCTAGTAACTTCTAATGGAAACATTAGGACCCCCTACAACCACCAGTTATGGGACTTTAAGAAAAATTTTTGTTAAATTTTAATGTCCCCGAGCTACCATAGGTTGTGAAGAAAAGGATAAAGATTTCAAACTTTTTAAAAATACTTATTTATGTCAATTCTAAGTTAACTATTGCCAAAAATTAATTCTTGGATCACAATATACTTATGTCCATTTATTGAGCGAGACTCTTTGAAACCCCTTTTTATTGCAATCAGCAGCCTATCAAACTTCCCCATAAAACAGTGCTTCTCAATAAGATGAAACAAGTTTTCACTAAAACTTGCATTTGCTATGATCATCAGCAAATAACAGGATAAACACCAATTCAGCTGGTGTTTATTTGCTGACATTGATATAAACTACATTGCAACTTTTACTTATTAAATTACTACATCGAACATACTCACTAAAAGTATCTATGGCTATGACCAGCAAACTCTAAAAATATCTTTAGCTATGACCAGCACACTCTAAAAATATCTTTAGCTATGACCACCACACTCTAAAAATATCTATGGCTATGACCAGCACACTCTAAAAATATCTTTAGCTATGACCAGCACACTCTAAAAATATCTTTGGCTATGACCAGCACACTCTAAAAATATCTTTAGCTATGACCAGCACACTCTAAAAATATCTTTAGCTATGACCAGCACACTCTAAAAATATCTTTAGCTATGACCAGCATACTCTAAAAATATCTTTAGCTATGACCAGCAAACTCTAAAAATATATATGGCTATGACCAGCACACTCTAAAAATATCTATGGCTATGACCAGCAAACTCTAAAAATATCTATAGCTATGACCAGCAAACTCTAAAAATATCTTTAGCTATGACCAGCACACTCTAAAAATATCTTTAGCTATGACCAGCACACTCTAAAATTTAGCTATGACCAGCACACTCTAAAAATATCTTTAGCTATGACCAGCACACTCTAAAAATATCTTTAGCTATGAACAGCACACTCTAAAAATATCTTTAGCTATGACCAGCACACTCTAAAAATATCTATGGCTATGACCAGCAAACTCTAAAAATAACTTTAGCTATGACCAGCACACTCTAAAAATATCTTTAGCTATGACCAGCACACTCTAAAAATATCTTTAGCTATGACCAGCACACTCAAGTTTAAGAAGTATTTTTAAAGAACAGAGTTAACATTTTGTTAATTTAGTATGTGGGTTTGTTTTTGTTTTTTTTACACTAATCCTAATGACATTTATAGCATTAAATGCTGTCTAATCAGTCAAAGAAAGTATTAACTTTTTACCAGTTAAAAAGATAAGAGGTTAGCTAGCAAAGGAAATAAATTCAAACAGATTTTTATATCACTGAATTAATTGAATAATTTTTTATTAGATTATGCTAGTGATTGTATTAAGAGGAAAACTTTTTTTCAAATAAAAATTTGATTATAACTAAGCTTGTTAACGGTTAACCGGTTAACCGGTCCTCAGATGAGGATCGGTCATCTTTATTCAGGACCGCAGGACTGTGTAGCCGAAAAGAAAACAACAACAAACACACACAAAAAAAAAAAAACACTAGCGGTAACGTAGTGACAAAAAAACAACACAAGCCGTAACGCGCCTCTTCCTCTCGCTTTGTCACGGCGAGTAAAAGCGATACCACGATCCAGCTGACAAGTAGCCTAGGTTGGCATTCAAACTAATCAAACCTTCAGTACCCAAGCTGTAAGCGTGCGTACATGACGCGTTATAGCCTTGCTTCACTGAAGTTCACAACTAATAGTACTAGTTACTAACAGTGCGTGTTTGATGTCAACAACGGTCAAGGCCGAGGCTGTTTATATTTATTATAGTCTGTTTCTTATAAAGACAAAGAAAGCTATAAAAGCATATGACCCCATGACCTATCGGCATTTTCTGATCACCGGTTTATAGTCCATTTCAGGCATTCAAAAAACGTATTGGCGCTTGCCGCTTAGTGAAGTACATGTACCTATATTACGAGAGGTATTTGAAAGACGTAGCAAAGATACCGGG